>PVJI01019609.1:0-30612 GCA_004026765.1 Micronycteris hirsuta | reverse complement strand
TCCACAAACAGCAGACCCACTAGAATTCCAATAAAATGCCAATCAGGGCTGTTGGTTGCAACAGTAGAAGCCAAAAGTGGCTAACTTAGGCAGAAGAGGAATTTATTAGAAGGATATTAAGTATTTCACAGAAAGGAAAAGAAAATAGGAGAATCAGGCTTGAAAAATGAACAGAAAGCCATTTGGCTAAAAGAAGCTTAATAACTTTAATCATCTCTCACAACAAGAAAAGTAAAACGACGACACCACCACCGAACATTTGTTTTTAAGATTTTATTTATCTATTTTTAGACAGAAGGGAAGGGAGGGAGGAAGAGAGGGAGAGAAACATCAATGTATGGTTGCCTCTCACGTGGCCCCCAATGGGACAACCCAGGCATGTGCCCTGACTATGAATCGAACCAGCAACCCTTTGGTTTGGAGCCCGTGCTCAATCCACTGAGCTATACCAGCCAGGGCACCATTGAACATTTGCCGCTGCTGGATTCTTGGCACCATGGCTGCAGCCCTTAATAATCTCAAATTGAGTCTTTGTAAGATGCTAGTGTCTCAGGCAATTTTATTAGCCAAGTCTTGGGTATTGACCCATTACCTGGATCAGTGAATTTTAACTGGTGTGCCTCAAGAATTCTTAAAACATGCCATAGCTAACTATTTAACCAGGGACACTGACATCTTTTCCCTTAGACTGTCAAATAAAAATAACAACAGCCGATGCAACAATAGCCATCCAGTGCAAATGCCCTGCCTTGAACCATAAATATATAGGTGATATAATTGAGTTGCATCTTATTGATCACATCACATAATAAGGTTGTGTCTATTTAATTCTTGGTACCGGAAATCCTTATATATAAGTATAGGCATCTGATCTTTTAAAAAGTCACTTTGGAGCAAAAGGAGTAGGTAATGACTATTTCTTGTAAATAATAAAAATTATATCTATTTTTTGTCAGATTGGTAAAAAATATACATTTTTGGTATACCATAGCATTTTAGTAATTGGTTTATGTATGCCACGAGATGAAAAAGTTTCAAAATCGCTGGCCTAGATGATAGGGCAAATACCTGTCTCTCTTCAAACTTCTGTAAAATGAGCTAGGCTTCTCTCTAACCTGAGACTCATAAATAGGACCTTCCCTCAAAATAAGAAAGGTATTCAGGCATGAGATGGCCAAAACCCAACAAGGTACATTATAGAAAGGAATAATAATAAAAATAATAGTCAACATTTATTGAGAGCTATCTATGTACAAGCTTTACATGTGTTAACCCTGTTAATGCTTACAACAGCCAGATGAGGTGTGTTCCACTATTGTCCTATGTGGTAGACTAAATAATGACACCTAAAGATATTTATTTCCTAGTCCTCAGAACCTATGACTATGTCAAAAGGGTGATTATTGCTTATTGTAAAAAGGCAAAAGATTTATTTGATCTGAACAGAAACTAGAGTATTGCCTGTTGTATGATAAAGAATGTCACTGGACTTTATCTCTGTTATATGAATTAAGTTGCAACAAGTGTTAGAATATTGTAATACATGGTAAAATTGCCATGGAAGCAAAATCTGACTTCACCATGAAGGTGAGTCTGTGGCGGTCAGCAGTTCTAAACTCACATAACCATTATATATATATATATATATTTTTTTTTAAATTTCATTTAGTTATTGTTAGACAGAGGAGAAGGGAGGGAGAAAGAGAGGGAGAGAAACATCAGTGTGTGGTTGCTTCTCGTGCGCCCCCTACTGGGGACCTGGCCCGCAACCCAGGCATGTGCCCTGATCGGGAATCAAACTGGTGACCCCCTAGTTCGTAGGCCGGTGCTCAATCCACTGAACCACACCAGCCAGGACCCACAATATATTTTTTAATTTTTAAAAATTTATTATAGAGCCCTGGCTGGTGTAGCTCAGTGGATTGAGCGTGGGCTGCGAACCAAAGGGTTGCTGGTTCAATTCCCAGTCAGGGCACATGCCTGGGTTGTGGGCCAGGTCCCCAGTGAGGGCCATGTGAGAGGCAACCATACAGTGCTGTTTCTCTCCCTCTCTTTCTCCCTCCCTTCCCCTCTCTCTAAAAATAAATAAAATCTTAAAAAATATTATTAGAGAGAGAGGGAGAAAAAGAGAGAGAAAATATCTATTTGTTGTTCCATTTATTTATGCATTCATTGGTTAATTATTTTTTTTAAAGATTTTATTTTATTTATTTTATTTAAGTGCACAGTGAGATCAGACTTGTTTGTTTGCTTTGAGGAGTCTCAGTAGAGACCCACGATCGAAGGGGTTAATTAAGAGCAGCTTACCAAACTATGAGACAAACTTGGAGTCAACACTCGAGCCAATGAAGAATTTGGCACAATGTTAAGGAAGGATTTCAAAGCCATATTAACTATACACATATTATTATATAGTGCTACTAACCGATGTTATCCCAATAAATTTAATTTTTTTTTTTTAAATATTTTATTTATTTATTTTTTAGAGAGAGGAGAAGGGAGGGAGAAAGAGAGGGAGAAACAGCAGTGTATGGTTGCCTCTCACATGGCTCTCACTGGGAACCTAGCCCGCAACCCAGGCATGTGCCCCGACTGGGAATCAAACCGGGACCCTGTGGTTCCCAGCCCGTGCTCAATCCACTGAGCTACACCAGCCAGGGCCAATAAATTTAATTTTTTAAAACTTCTGAAAAAAATACACATTTACGAGGTCTGTTCAGAAAAGTCCAGCCATTGTTAGTATAATGAGAACTGGTTTGTGCAACATCAACGTAACTTGGAAGCCAAGGAGAGTGGTCTGGAATGCGCACGCATGAACAATGACGACTTCACTGTCCTAGTCAGTGGGGGTGGTAACTGCCCCTTGAGTGAGTGTGTGTGGTCGTCACATTCAAAATGACTGAGCAAGTCTGCATCACGTTTTGTGTTAAGCTTGAACATTTCTCTGAGGAAACTATTCGGATGATTCAGAGGCCGCAGCTATGGGCAACTGCTGATTGGCAGCGTCATCACAAAAATGCGCCCTCTCATGCATCTCCTCTGGCGCAGGTTTTTTGCAAAACATCGAGTCACCCAGGTGACTCAGCCCCCCTACAGTCTAGATTTGGTGCCCTGAGACTTCTGGGTTTTCCCAAAACTAAAATCACCTTTGAAAAGGAAGAGATTTCAGACTGTTGATGAGATTCAGGAAAATGTGACAGGGCAGCTGATGGTGATTGGGAGAACTGTGTGAGGTCCCAAGGTGCCTACTTTGAAGGGGACTGAGGTGTCATTGTCCTATGTACAATGTTTCTTGTATCTTGTATCTTCTTCAATAAATAGCTCTATGTTTCATATTAAATGGCTGGATATTTTATGGACAGACCTCATGTACACACAGGTAGATAGATATAAATAAATAGATGCACAAACTGTTTATAGCAATTACTTTTTGAGATGAACTTGAGGAAGACTTACTTTTTTTATTCTTTTCACTTTTGTATTTAACTATTTTGTAATATTTTATAAAAAATAAATAAAATAAAGATTTTATTTATTTTTAGAGAGATGGGAAATGAGGGAGAAAAAGGGAGAGAAACATCTACGTGTGAGAGATATATTGATTGGTTGCCTCTCACAAGCCCTCAACTGGGGGACCCGGTCTGACTCCTTGCTTTGCAGGCTGGCACTCAGTCTACTGAGGCACACCAGCTAGGGCTAAAGATTTTTTAAAAAACAAAGACTGTATGAAAAAGAAATGGAGTTTTCATTGCTGTCAGACTGTCTTTACCTAGTATTAGGTTCTCTGGGATTCTTCTCTCAGTGCTACTAAAAGTAGATTGAGAAAAAAAGAGTGTGTATTTTATGCTGTATATATATATATATATAAACCAAAAAGAGAGGGATATATACACAGATTATCTTTGGAATAATAAACAGGAAACTGGTAAAAGTCAATGATTCTTGGGAGGAAAACTAGGGAATTGGAGGACAGAGGTGAGTGTGAGATTTACTTTTCATTGTCTACTGGTGATGGTGATTGCAATTTTTTCCCACATCAATGTGTTGCCTATTAAAAAAATATTTTTTAAGGCTGGTGTACCTCTCTACACTGTGCCCCTCTCTTTTCTTAGAGAGTGAATAAAATCTTTACTCTCCACACTTTCTTCTCTTTGTGAATTCTTTCACAGCCATGTCACCAACCACTCTAATATTTTAGTGGCCTATATGGGGACGTTCTCTATTTCTCCCTCTCTTCCGGCCTCCTAAGACTTACAACTAAGGGAGCGGTGGGCATTGGAAGCTCGATCCGGGCTGAGCCCCTAACCCTGTCTCTGTGAGGTTTGGAGAGAAGATTCTAATGCTCTCTGTGGACGGTGTCCTTCTCACCTATCTTCAGGGCCAGGGATCAACTGGAAATTACTGGAAAGCAAGAACAGAAAGTGACTAACTGCTCCCTACAGCCACAGGCAGAAGGTAACATTGGAACAAATTGCGACCTCATGTTACAACGCCCCCAACAGCCCAGGGGCCTCACAACAGCCCTCTCCACTCTTGTTTAATCCAATTATCATTCAATAAAAGCTCAAAGCCCCCACCCCTCAATGTTGGTGTCTCTCTCCACGCCATGCCCCTTTTCTTTCTTGGAGAGTGGGTAAAAACTTTACTGTGGCATTCAGAGATTGAATAAGGTAAAATGATAATAGCTGAGGCAGATAGGGTGGATAGCGTGCTCAACATCTGTACGAACCCACTCCTATCTTGCCTCCTTATACTCCCTAGTTTAGCTTTCCAGCCAAAACTGCATTTCCTAGACCTCTTTGCAGCTGTGTCTCCAGATGTGTTTTCAGTTCCCTGGGGGGCTTGGATCTGGAACTGCGCTAAGTGGGAGAGAAATGAGGCAGCACATGAGGATGCAGAAATGAGGCAGCACATGAGGCAGCACATGAGGATGAGGCAGCACATGAGGATGTCATGCTTCAGGAGCCAATAGCCCTGGCAGTGGCTTCCTGTTCCCCAGATCTTGGCTAAGGTAGTGTGTTCTTGGAGCGAATAGTTTGGACAGCAGCTTCCTAATTTCCCAGTTTTCTGGTATAGCAGGGGATTTCTTGATGGTAGTTTGTGTCTGACTTAAATCAACCCTCATTCAATAACCAGCTCTAAGTATAGGTCCCTACAGTTTGTGTCTTGTTTGAAGAAGGCTCTGTGAGGTATACTGACATCAGTCGAAAGCTGATGCCCCTGGCAGGGATGCCTTGAAGGTTAAGGGTATAGTGGACACTGGATATTTCTTTGGAGCCCCCCCAGTATTGGAACCTTCTATCTTGTATCTAGCAAATTCCCTCAGGTTATGAATCTGAGATATACGGCCTATCATCCTCTGCAAAAGCTGGAAGTGCTAAACATTTCCTTTCTCGTGTTTGTTGCTAGAGCATTAGCATGTGGACTGGGCTCTGCCAGTCATGCACGCCTGCCTCAAAGCTAGCTAGACAGACTGGTTTCGGGAAGACCAATTCCAGGAAAAGCAGTGACTGCAAGGGTGGTGATCAGTCCGTATTTGTTGCTAGTGGTACCATTGGCACAAGCCACATGTCTAGACCTTCACAGCCATGGCTTATCAACAGACTAGTTCTGCAACTTCAGAATATGATTCTTCTCTTCAGTCTTTCCCTTGATTCTATGAGCTAGTTAATATCTTTTAAATTTTTTTTTCTGCTTAAAACACCCAGGTTTGTTTTTTGTTGCAGTTAGGAATCTTGATGGATATATATATATATATATATATATATATATATATATATGACAAATCCTTCTACTTGGGTAGGGTTTTTGCCAGCAAGAGTTGCAGTTTAAGAAACACACTCTGCACTAACAGTGTATGGCATTAAGCGATATGTAGATTACTGATGCTGTCATGCATTCTACTTGTATTAGTCAGATTTCTCCAGATGTGTATATATACATATATATAACAAATTGGCTGAGAAGTCTCACCATCTGCTGTTGACAAGCTGGAGACTCAGGAAACCTACCTGGTGATGTAACTCACTGCAAGCCCAAAGGCCTGAGGACCAGGGTCCAAGGGCCAGAGAAGACGGGATGTCCCAACTCAAGCAGGCAGAAAGCAAAAGGGATGAATTCCTTCTTCATCCACCTTTTGTTCTATTCAGGTCCTCAGGGTACTTGATGAGGCCTATTCACATTAGGGAAGGCAATCTACTTAACTGATAACTTTTTCCTTGGTTGTGCTTTTTTTTTTTAAGATTTGTTTATTTATTTATTTATTTTTAGACGGACGGGAAAGGAGGGAGAAAGAGGAGAGAAACATCAATGTGTGGTTGCAACTCATGTGGCCCCCACTGGGGACCTGGTCTGCAACCCAGGCATGTGCCCTGACTGGGAATCAAACCAGCGACCCTTTGGTTTGTAGGCCGTGCTCAATCCACTGAGCCACACCAGCCAGGGCTCCTTGGTTGTGCTTTTAAATTCCCTCTTCAATTTATTTTCACATGAAACATGATTAAGTTATATTTGATAGCCGATAACAATGTCTCTGATCTTTACGGGTATGATTCTGCAGTCGGTCACTCCTACTTGTGGGATTTATTTTCTTGTGTGGTTAGAGACTTTCAAAAGCACGTGTGAGTCATGTTACCTGAAACTCGGTGGGAAACCTTTGTGGTCTGGGGTGAGTGGCCTTCTTCAGGAGAGAGTGTGGGTTGTCTTCTTCCAGGGGCCTGCAGGTCCTAACAACCCAGAAACACTTTAAATGTTCATCTTGGAGTTGAAACAGGTAAGTTGACTATGTCTCTAAGTAAATACACATGAGTGGAGGTGTGGGGTGCCGAATTCTCAGGAGGGACAGTTTCTTGTTTGTTTTTTACTTTAATTTGATTCAAGGCTAAGATAAGACAGGCCCACATCCCCACTGTCCTAGTTTGGCAGGGTTTTTTTGTTTGTTTTTTTTCTTTTTCTTCTTCTTTTTTCGTTTGTCAACTGCTCACAGAGGATATTAGTGGTTTGGGGCTTGGCCAAGGCTAAGGCTTGATCTCTGATTTTACTTTCCACTCTTCTCCGGCTCAGGCTCCCGCACCTCTCGTGGCTCCTGAAAACACATCTATTATGTCACTAGGAATCCATATATGCCCCCAGGGCACGTAGGCTTCGCACAATTGTTTACTTCTGTTTTCTCCTATGGATTCCTCACATGCCAGTCAAGGTCAGACAAGCATTGGGCCTCTTGAACTCCCCAAACTGGGGACCTGGCCTGCAACCCAGGCATGTGCCCTGACTGGGAATGGAACCAGCAACCTTTCTTTCTGCAGGGCGGCACTCAATCCACTTAACCACAGCAGCCAGTGGTACTTCTAATTGACATGTTTAGAAACACGCTTTTAAAAGATTTTATTTATTTTTTATTTTTTAGAGAGGGGAGAAGGGCAGGAGAAAGAGAGGGAGAGAAACATCAATGCGTGAGATATACATCAATCAGTTGCCTCTCACACCCCCGGCACTGGGGACCTGGCCAGAAATCCAGGCACGTGTCCTGACTGGAAATCAAACTGGTGACCTTTGAGTTCACAGGCCGGGCGCTCAGCCCACTGAGCCACACCAGCCAGGGTTGTTTCATACTTTGTGCTGGATTTTGGGAATAATTGCATGGATACAAAGATGAAACAGAGAAGGTTACTGCCCTTTCGTGGGGTAAGAAAAAGACACATACAGAAAACGTAAATACATTGTGTAGGTGTGGGATGTGTGTGAAATAACAGAAAGTGTATATTGGTCTCTGCTCCCAGTTCCTGGCACAGAACTCCTAAACCTAAACCTTGAGTACCTTCTCAAGCGGAAAGAGCACTAGGAGCATCTTTTGTTCTAACGAGGCAACTCGGGGTGGGCTCCCAGATGGCTCCTGGATGGGCACCGAACAGCAGAAAGAACAAGCTAGGACTAGAGTTTAGAATCTTCAGCCCCACCCCCACTCTCTGGAGACTGGAAAGGGGCTAGAAATGGAGTTAATAATTGATCATGCCTAAGAGAAGAAGCCTCTATAAGGTCCAGGTTGGTAAACACATCCGCATACTGAGAAGGTGACACACTCCCACTCCACAGGGACAGAAGCTCCTGTGCTTGGGACCCTCCCAGACTTCATCCACAGTCTCTCTTCATCTGTCTTTTCATCTGTATCTTTCATCATATTGTTTAATAAACTGGTAAACGTGTTACCCTGAGTTCCCTGAGCAACTCGAGCAAATTAATCAAACCCTAAGGAGGGGAACGTGGAAGCTGTGATCTGTAGTCAAGTCGGATGGAAGTTGTGGGTAACCTGGGGACCTACTATTTGTGATTGGCATCTGAAGTGGGGGGCAGTCTGGTGAGACTGGACCCTTAGTTTGTGGGATCCGATGCTATTTTCAGGTAGATAGTGTCAGAATTGAGTTAAATGGTAGGACACCTGCCTGGTGTCAGAGAATTGTTTGGTGGGGGAACCCCCACTGACATTCAGTGACCAGAATTGTCCGATGTGAAGCGTTCTGAGTGAGTAGGGAAGGAGACACAGAGGAGGGAAAGACTGGGTTTTCCTGCATACAATGTGGTAAGCTCAGAGGGCCCAGAAGGAGGTCAGTCTACTCTGCATTTCCACACAAGGAACTCTCAGCTCCCACACTTACTTTTTACATTTCAGCTACAAGCAGAGATTGAGGCGGGTCTTCCTGTCTCCGATGCAGATTTTTAGGAAAGGGAAATGACTTGCCCTCCCTGAGTCAAATGTCCTTCTTCTCTGGTCCAATCACGATGACCAGTGCTGGTCACAGACACATACAAGACAGTCAAAGTCCCGAGGGAGGGTGGGTAGGAGCTGTTCTCGGAGAAACAGGGATGTGCTGGGCTAAAAGGACGCCTTGTCTTTCTGCAGCGCCCAAACCTGAATCGATCCTACCACCCTGCTTCTATGTTCTTTACCTGGGCAGCGAAGAGCTGCTGGAGAAAAAAAGCCACGCAAACAGTTGTAGAAATTATAATTGAAACATCCAAACTGGAAAAGATCCTTTAAGCTTCATGATGGGCAGGGAGGGGCGGTACTAGGTGGGGGTAGCATTGTAAAAAAGACTGGATGGTGGCCCCAAAGGGGCATGACCTTGGTGAAAACACCACAGTCCTGGGACAGACTATTTTTTTTGGAAGCTTAGAAACATGAGCTTGTCAATATCTCAGAACTCGTGTGATTTGTAGATGCTGGTTCCCATTAACGAGCTTTGCAAGCCACTGATGTACAACTCCTGAATAAGAATTTACTAATTTACAAAAAATATTCATATTGGCCCTCCTCAGATCTGTTTTGCAAATACCTTTTTTGAATCCCATCTCAATGCTACACCCCGTGCTGGGTGCTGGGGACACACAGATAAATAAGATAACAGGTTTTGTTCTCTAAGAGTTTCCTAACTGATGTGTGCTGGGTGTGGGCAGACGCCTTCACTTTTTGAAATTATACAGCTTAGGAAGCAGCTGGCTGAGGACAAAATAGGAACAAGGGTTGGAAGATGGAAGTGGTCAGCTGCATGTCTGACAGCGTGGATCCAGCGTTCTTCGGTGGGAGAGCCAGGGTTGACCTGGCACAGTTCTGTGACCCTCCTCGCTGCCGATGTTTGTCTCAGGTGCTCTTGGCACTTCTGTGGCTGCCCATAGCCCTTCTGAGCAGGGGTCAAAAAGAAGTCTACTTTCTTTCTGTAGACATTTTCTATCTTATGGGAAAGCTCAGCCCCTAGTTCTAGGGGCTGAATGATGGTGGTGGCATTCACCTTGGGCTTCATCCACTTTGCGTGGACCTTACTGTGATACCACTCAGGACGGGGTCTGCTTTTCTTAGTTTCTCACTTCCTGAGGGGCCCTCACTCTTGTCTCCTTGTGAACCTTTGCCTTTCTGATGGGGTTCTGGACATCTCTCTGTGGACCTCTACATTATATTGGTAATTTTTCTCTCTCCTCTAGCTCTTTTTTTAAAACATTTGACAAAGTGCTTCAATCTTCCGCCCAACCTTGATCTCTCTAACTTCTAGCAGGTGACCTTGCACCTACGTTAGCGAGAAATTAGGGGTGGGGTGCACCTCCCTCATTGTAGGTATGAGCTTCCCGTAAACCGCCTTAGCTGCCCCTCTCTAGTGCTTTGGGGCATCTCCCAGGGCGCCCCTCCCCCCCTTCACTGTACTTGCTCTGTCCCCTCCAGTTCTCATTTACTCTTATGGCTTCTGAGTTTTCCCTTCCTGCTCAGTTTCGTTGGTGGGCAGTATGCCTAGTGCTGTGGTCTGAACTGTGTCCCTTCCCGCCTCCAAGCTCCATTCATATGCTGAAGCCCTAGCCCCTGGCATTTGGAGAGGATGTCTTTGGGAGATAATTAGGTCACGAGATGGACATTCTTCCCTTACTCACTAACTCCCATCAGAGCTAATCCCCTTAACACCTTTGAATCCATCCCTTCCTTTCTGGCTCCTGCCTGGGCCCTGGTTAAACCCGTATCATCCATTGCCTTGGTGTTTACCATGGTCTGGCTGGTCTTCTTGCCTCCAATCTTGTCCTTTCAAAACCACTTTTTACATTGCAGGCCCAGCCATCCGTTTACAATGCAATCTGAAATTTGTCTCCCTTGTCAAAAACCTTTCTGCGACTCTCAGTGCCTATAGGATACATCCGAGTCCGTTAACCAAGCGCACGAGGCCCTCCCTGATCTGACACTCCTCGCTCACGACTCTGGCTTCCAGGAGTTCCTGCCAGAGTCCAGCGAGGTGCCTGGCCTGTTCAGTCTGCCTGCGTGTCCCTTCCCCCTTGCAGCTGTGGAGAACTGCTTGTCTTTCAAAACCCACCTTGTATGCCGTCTTCTCTAAGAGCTTTCCCAGAACCTCCCACAGGGGCTGAATCCCTGTTTCTGATGCCTGGATTTTGGGCCGCGACATCTACAGAAATGCTTCATTGTTCTTTTTCTAGTACAGCATGATGTCAGGGACCATGTTAATTCACCTCTTCATCCTTAGGGCCTAGCACAGGAGAGTTATTCTCAAAATGCATTGAATGAATAATCAGAAACTGGCAGACATATTTCACCAGGGCCCAATGTACAACCAGTTT
This sequence comes from Micronycteris hirsuta, assembly GCA_004026765.1. Lineage (NCBI taxonomy): Eukaryota > Metazoa > Chordata > Mammalia > Chiroptera > Phyllostomidae > Micronycteris > Micronycteris hirsuta. Next base: position 19,509 of record PVJI01019609.1, on the reverse strand, counting down.
AACGGAGAGAGCCTGGGGCTTGTGACTAACCCCCTGCTGAGAGTCATCAAGTCACCTACCCTGGTGCCCAGTATCAGGTCTGGGTTTCTACCAGAGACAGCCGGATAAATAGAGACCACCTTGCTAAGGGCTTTCCTGGAGAGCTGAGAACGCAAGACAGAAGACCCAGACATAGAGCAGGAGGGTAGGACTTGGAGAAGAAGTGGGGTTCACTGTCAGGGCCACGGAGAAAGAGCAGAGAAGCTGGCACAGGCTCCCTGGCGCAGCCCCAGGCAGGCGGAGGGGGAAGACTCATTCATCCAGGGCCAGCCCAGGAGTGAGACGGCGGAGCTGGCTGGCGGCGGCCCAGGCCCAGGCTCGAGGCTGGGAGGGGATTTCCTCAGGCTCCCTCCCCCAGCACACGGTGGCTGGGAGCCTGCTGGACAAATTGAGTTCGAGGAGGGGCCAAGGATCACCCAGAAAAAGGGCAAGAACTTCAGGACAGCAGAGGCACCGCCGCGGCCCAGGACGGAACACGGAAAGCAGCCCGCCCTGCCTGGGACGCCTCCCGCGGGAAGGAGGTAAGCTGCGGACGCTGGCAGCCGGTGGAGGGAGTCCCTCCGTGTGGCCAAGGGGGCTGAGGGCAGGAAGTGAGAGTGGGGGCAAAGAGAAGGAGGCAGAACACACCTTGTTCCCCTGGCAACCTCCCTTCCGGAGTAGCCTTTCGGAGCGGCCCCTTGGGATTTTGCAACTTTCTTTTCAAAGTTGGCAATATGTTTACCAGGAGTCAGGAGACTTGTTTCTTGGCTTCTTCCTGAGGGCCATGGTGGGGGCGCCAGGTAATGCTATTCCCTTTCTGCGCCCTGGTCAGTCAGCCGCCTTCTCTCTTCCTTCATCAGGTTCCCCCCAGGAACATTCCGACCCTCCCTCTTGCCTCCCAGCTTTTTTTTTTCCCTGCAGCTGAGCCAGTTCCTAGCCCTCCTGTGTTGCCTGCGCTCGGCCCCTGCTCTGGGCACTGCAGACCATAGAGAGGGGAGACAATCTTGGGGGTCTTCCTGCCAGGCACCTTCTTCAGGGTTACTTGTTTCCTCCTTCCTGGTATGGGGTATCTGAGGGATTTCAGTCGTCCGTATTTTTTATTATTCATTTGTTTATTCATCATTGTTTGAATATGTATCTGGATTCTCTGGGGCAGAAAAACACAATTTCTGCTCTTCTGGGGAATAAGAAAATGGAAATTTATTTCACAAACATTTAATGATCATTTATAAGCTGGTAGGCAGTGTGGCACAGAGGAAAATTATTTTGGAATCGCAGAGACACTTGGTTTTGTGTCCTACTTCCGTTCTCTTCCCAAGCCTCAGTTTCCTCGTCTGTAAAATGGTACTGTCACGAAGATGACAGGAGATAGTGCACGTGAAGCACTGACCCTGGTGCCAGGCACACCTGGAGCCTCAGTAAACTTTGGCGCTCTTCCCTTCTTCTTGGGGCGCTTTCCTGCCACACCCCACTCTCCAGGCTTGTAAAGATACGTAAGACAACCTCTGGCCTTGAAAGCACTGGAAAGTTAACACAGAACTGGGCAGTGAAGAGAGGGAGGCCAAGAAGGCATGGGGGTTGGGCTCCATAGGGAAGGGTCTCTGGAGGGTCTGAGGTGAGGACGCTGTGCCAGGGATGGGACCTGGGGCCACAGGGAGATGTTATCCCCAGCAGGCTCTCCTGCTGTGTTTCTGAACCTGTGCACTCACACCAAGCAAGTAATGGGAACTACCAGTTCCTAAACCCACTCTGCTTTTAAATGCATTATCTCATGTAATCATAACCCTGTTGTGATATCATTAAAATGAAAGTGCAAACAGGCTGAAGGATTTGCCTAAGGTCACATGGCTAGTAAGTTTCCCTGTATCAGAAAGAGCAAAAGGACATCACCTTTCCCAGCTTCCCAGACACCAGCTTCTCCTTCCTGTACATCCCCTGCTCTGGGCTGCCCCAGCCAGGTGGGGAGGAGCACACTGCTTCCCCAATTCGTGAACTCATTCATTCATTCATTCATTCATTCACTCATCATTCATTCTATCAAGTGCACTTTTGGTCCCAAGAAGGCAGGGACAGTGTCTGTTGGTTCAGTTGTATAACCAGCAACTTGTATTGCTGAATATTTTTGATGAATCCTTGAAACAGAAAATTTTGATGAATCCTTAAGTAAATGAGTCTAGCAAACTTTTTTTTTTTTTAAAGAGGGAGAGAAACATCAATGTGTGGTTGCCTCTCATGCATCCCTTACTGGGAACCTGGCCTGCAACCCAGGCATGTGCCCTGACTGGGAGTCAAACTGGTAGTCCTTTGGTTCACAGGCCCATGCTCAATTCACTGAGCTACACCAGCCGGGGCACATTTTTTAAAAATTGTATTTTATTGATGATGCTATTATAGTTGTCCCAATTTTGCCCTTTTGCCCCCTTCCACCTAGCTCACCCCCCACTCCGTTAGGCAGTCCCCATAAGTTGTCCATGTCCATGGATCATGCATATACATTCTTTGGCTACTCTATTTCCTATGCTGTACTTTACATGTCCATGACCATTCTGTAACTACCAACTTGTATTTCTTAATCCCTTCTCCTTTTTTGCCTATCCCCTTGACTGCCCTCCCATCTGGGAACCATCAAAACATTGTCTGTATCTATGATTCTGTTTCTGTTCTGCTTGGTTGTTTCTGTTTTTTTTTTTTTTTTTTTTTTTTTTTTTTTTTTTTTTTTTTTTTTTTTTTTTTTTTTTTTAAGATTTTATTTTTATTTATTTTTAGAGAGAGGGTATAGGAGAGAGAAAGAGAGGGAGAGAAACAGCAATGTATGGTTGCCTCTCACATGGCCCTGGCCTGCAACCCAGGCATGTGCCCTGACTGGGAATCGAACCGGGACCGCTTGGTTCCCAGCCCGCGCTCAATCCACTGAGCTACTCCAGCCAGGGCTGTTTCTGGGTTGTTTTTTTTTAATTTTAGATTCAATTGTCAATAGATACATATTTATTGCCATTTTATTGTTCATATTTTTGATCTTCTTCTTCTTCTTAAAGAAGATCCTTTAACATTTCTTACAATACTGGTTTGATAGGTGATGAACTCCTATCTCTTCTTTGATTCTAAATGATAGCTATCCAGAGAATAATCTAGGTAGTAGGTCCTTGCTTTTCATCACTTTGAATATTTCTTGCCAGTCCCTTCTAGCCTGCAAAGTTTCTTTGGAGAAATCACCTGACAATTTTGTGGGAACTCCCTCGTAGGTAACTGCTTTTCTCTTGCCACTTTTAAGATACTTTCTTTGCCCTGGCTGGTGTGGCTCAGTGGATTCAATGCCAGCCTGTGAACTAAAGGTCGCTGGTTTGATTCCCACTCAGGGCACACACCTGGGTTGCAGGCCGGGTCCTCATTTGGGGACATGGGAGAGGCAACCAATCAATGTATCTCTTGCACATTGATGTTTCTCCCTCCTTTCTCCTCTCTCTAAAAATTAAATAAATAAATCTTTAAAAACAAAATTGTCTCTTTGTCTTCAAGCTTCGGCATTGTAATTATGATGTGTCTTGGTGTGGGCCTCTTTGGGTTCTTCTTGTTTGGGACTCTCTGTGCTTCTTGGACTTCCTTCACCAAGTTTGTCTATTTCCTAGTTTGTCTAGGAAGTATGTCTATTTCCTTCACCAAGTTAGGGAAGTTTTCTGCCATTATTTTTTTCAAATAAGTCCCCAGTTCTTGTTCTCTCTCTTCTCCTTCTGTTACTCCCATGATGTGAATGTTGGTAAGCTTGAAGTTGTCCCAAAGGTTCTTTATATATCCTCATGTTTTTGGATTTTTTCTTCTTGATGATCTGATGAGTTGTTTTTGCTTCCTTTTTTTAAATTACTTTATTGTTTTTCAATTACAGTTGTCTGCATCCTCTTGTTTTTGCTTCCTTATAGTCCAAATCATTGATTTGATTTTTGGCTTCATCTATTCTACTCTTGTTTCTCTGTAAATTGTTCTTTATTATAATTAGTGTATCCCTCATTTCTGACTGGATCTTTTTTATGCTGCTGAGGTCCTCACTAAGTTCCTTGAGCATCTTTATAACCAGTGTTTTGAACGCTCCATCTAGGAGATTGCTTGCCTTCATTTTGTTTAGTTCTTTTTCTGGAGTTTTGTTCTCTTTTTTCATTTGGGCCATGTTTCTTTGCCTCCTCACTTTGGCAGCCTCCCTGCGTTCGTTTCTATGTACATAGGTAAAGCTGCTATGTCTCCCAGGCTTGATAAGAGTGGACTAATGCAGTAGGTGTCCTATAGGGTCCAGTGGCACAGCCTCCCCTGTTACCCAAGCTGGGTACTCAAGGTGTGCCCACGTGTGGGCTACATACGCCCTCCTGTTGTAGTTGAGTCTTGATTGCTGTTGGCACTTCCTGGGTCAGCCACTGCCTATGCTCTGTCTAGGGTCACACAGCATAAGCTACAGAGCTATCTGCAGATGGCTGCTACTTGTGCTGGCTTAGAGGTGCCCAGGTGAGGCCAAGCTGTGAACCAAGGCCAGCTGCTATTGGTGCTGGCCTGGGGCAACTTAGCTAGAGGTATGGGGCTTGCTGAAGCCAGATGCTGTTTATTTGAGAGAATTTAGGAAAATCTGTAGCATGGGCCAAGACAAGTCATTCGTATGGAAAAGCCACTGGAAACAGCTTGGGTAGACCTGAAAGTTGGGTGGGGCAGGGCCTCAGGGAATCACAAGGGTGGGACAAACAATGTAAGCCAGGTTGATGGAGACTCAGGTGCCCGCCTGCTGACTCTGGCTCTGTAGCGGGAGGGCTCAGAAAAGGAACGACTGCTGCCTCTGCCTCTGCTAGCACTTCTGTCTGGGAGAAAGCTGCCCCCCAGCTCTTGCCCTGATGCTGGATAATCCAGTTACTCCCTGTATATATTTCTGATGCCTTTCAATCTGTTGCCCCCATGTTGGAGCTAAGAGGAGTGAATCCAAGTAAGTCTGTATATGAGCTCTTTAAGAGGAACTCCTAGGGAGTCCAGCAGTTTCTGTCTTTCACAGCCTCAATCCCCACTGGTTTTTATAGCTAGACTGTGGGGCCTGTTGTGAGGCTGGAACCCCTCTCACCTGAGATATCCCTCCCAGTTTTTATCTGCCACATGTGGGTGTGGGACCCGCCCATTCTGTGTCTGTGCTCCTCTTGCCAGTTTTGATATGGTTTCTTCTTTAATTCTGTAATTGTTTCTGAATGATGGTTGTTTTGTAGTTTAGTTGTCATTTTGATGTGGTTTTGCGAGGAGGGGTCCCGTGTTTATGCTTCCATCTTCACTGGAAGTCTCCAGGATACATTTATTGATGCATTTCATGGGCTCCATAATAGGGAGTTGAAGATGAGTAGAACAGAAGTCCTGTTCTCAGGGTACTTACTCACAGCCTTGCAGAGGAGATGGTGATAATGTAAAGAAAGCAATAGTACCCTAGACAGGAACAGAGGTTGTTGAAGGTACTAAGAGGTGCATTTAATTCTACCATCTCTGCTTTGTTCCCCACTGTGGCACACACAAAGTAGATGCTCAGTACAGCTTTTCCCAGGAGGTGTTTAGGACAACCTTTGAAGAGTGTGTTAAGATTTCATTAGGAAAACAAATTGCGGTGGAAAAATCTTCTAGCACAGGGAGATTCTCATGAAAAGGCCTAGCAGAGGGAGGGAGCTGGAATAGCTGGGGGCGCAATAAGGCTGAAGTGTAGGGTGTGTGTATGGAGGAATGGCAAGAAATGAGAGTGAATACATAGGCAGGGCTCAGGTCATGAGGCCCGTGTGTGTCTTGTTCAGGAACCTAGATAACTGGGCACCGGGTAACTTACTGAACGGATTTAGCAAAGGGAGGACACCATCTGATTTGTACTTCAGAAGTGTGGCTGATGCCTGAGGGTCGAGGGGATGGCACCATGATCTGCAGGTCTGCTGGGATTCCTACCTGTCTGAGGAAATGAGTCTTTCTTTTTAGGACTTTAGGTTCACAAAGGGCGCCCTGACTTGTTCCGTGTCTGTCCTGATCTATTTGAGTGCTTTGCCTTCAGCTATACACTGGGTTACAGCTAATGCAACTGAAATTTAAAGATATATTATAAAATTACTAAAATTTATGAATGATTTACATTTGTATAATCTGGAACAAATTCAGGATATATGGCTTGGTAACTTGCAATCCTTTGTGCTTTCTGGTTTGTTTGTTTGTTTGTTTTGGCTGTCAAATGATCTCGAACTGAAATATTTTCCTTTGTAGTTCTCAACTAGCTGAACATTCCACAGCCCCACTGTGGATACCACCTATGATGTCATGAGCATGGCAGCTGTCGACATTGCAGCCCACAGACTGGGCAGTTCCGGGAAAACTTTGATGGTTCCAGAGAGTTCTCTAGCTAACGATTGGTGCTGGATCTGTAGGGCAGTGTTGACAATCTCATCAAAAGTGGTATTTCCACTGTGCTTAATGTTTTTTTTTTTTTTTTTGCTTCTTTCTCTCTCCTGGTGGTTCTCTGAGGGCTTTGATGATCAGGGCAAAGGCAGAAGGCACTGCCTCAGTCTGGGCCTGTCTGTATTGAATGCTCAGTTGCACCGTAATCTTTAGACCCTTCCAATCACCTGTTGCTCTGGCAATGTCATCACCCACTTTTTTTGAGACAGACCAAGGGGGCTGACCTTGGGGGTCAGGGCAGACATAGCACCAACCAGTACACCAGTACACCTCAAGTATATGACTTTTATCTTGGAGGCAACTGTTGTCAGATGAACCTGAATTTGGACTGACCAACCAAAGAAAATTTCACTTAAGCCTTCGCTGAGCCCAAAGCTGAAAGCTAAAAGCTGTGATTTCTTATATAAAAGAGAAAGAGATGGAGTTGTAGCTGGGACACCAGCTCTGAATGTGTCCAGGGAGTTTGTGCCCAATGTGGCAATGGCCCTGGGGTGGGGCAGGGGGGATGTGGCCCTGGAGAGCTTCAAGGGAGTCAGTTTCCAGATCCTCAAATTCCATAGGTGCTCTTCCCTGAAAATACTCTGCTGTATGGATTGTTTTAAATTCTCTGTTTCAACTCTGCTTTCATTGTTTCCCTTCTCTGGCTTTACTAGATCCTTCCTGAATCTTTTTATGGTGAGTTACTTGGGAATATAACCACCAAAAGGATAACTGGAGAATGCTTTGTTCCAGAGAGATTAAACAGAGGGAGAGATCAGATAAAGTAAACTGGAGGGGTGGTGCCTTACTACAGACTCTTACAGTATTTACTTAAAAAAAAAAAACCAAAAAAAAAAACTGCCCTGACTGGTGTGACTCAGTGGGATGGGCATTGTCCCACAAACTGAAAGGTCACTGGTTCGATTCCCTGTCAGGGCACATGCCTGAGTTGCTGGCCAGGTCCCCTGCTGGGGGTGTGTGAGAGGCAACTGATCAGTGTTTCTCTCACACATCAATGGTTCCTTCCCTCTCTTTTTCCCTCTCTTCCCCTCTCTCTAAAAAATAAATAAAATCTTAAAAAAAATTTAAAAAGTACTTGTTTAATGTTAGTTATGTGCCAGACACTGTTCTAAGGGCTTTACAGATTAGTAAACTCATTTAATATGCATACCAGACCTATAAAGTAGATACTTATTCTTCTTTTACAGATGAGGTTCTCAAGGCACCCGGGGGTTTAATAAGTTGCCCAAGGTCATAGAGCTATGAAGTGGCAAAATCAGGGTTTGAACTCTCATACCTGTCCTCTAGAATGTGTGCTGTGAACCATTATGCTATTCTACTCTAGACATAAATGCTTTAGCTTTTATCTATGTATTGTAAAATTATAATTGGGCTCTGAGCCAGCTGTCATGGGGATGCAAATGAGCTCATTTATAGAAACTTTTAAAGATGAAGGTGTATTTCTTACAGGCAGAACACTGTCTGGCTTGGCCGATGATTCCACAGTGAGGACTAGCTCGACAGTTGGTTTGTGTGGTAGACGAGTTCCATAAACTGAACGAGCTACATCTGTAGCTCCAAGGTTTGCATGAAAATGCAGGGTCCGGCAGAAGTGAGGCCTGCGCGAGTGTGGCTGGTAGGGCAGTAATACGGCGGTAATAATTCGTTGTTTTAATTTGAACATTTCACCTAAAATGGCATATGGTGTGCTTGAGTGTGATATTGCTATGTTACAGAATTACATGCTTATGCTTTTGTAATAAAAAAGGGGCGTTATTTGTGCTGGACCCTGTATATTTAAGTCATGTCTCTAATAGAAACTGTGCCAGAAAATTCCACCTTGGAAACTATTTTTACTCATGAAAAATAATTTTTTAAAGACTTTATCTATCTATCTACCTATCTACCTACCTACCTACCTACCTACCTACCTATCTATTCATTCATTTATTGGGGAGGGTAAGGAGAAAAACAATGATGTAAGAGACAAACATTGATCGGTTGCCTCCCACACATGCCCCAACCAGGGACCAGGCCTGCGACTCAGGCGTGTGCCCTGACCAGGAATCAAACTGGCGACCTTTTGCTTTGCAGGACATGCCTGACCAACTAAGCCATGCTGGCCAGGGCATGAAAAAATTTTAGTTATTATTTTAAAATGTGTGAGAGGGTCATAGCTTTTTCAAAATACTTATGGGGCTCGTGAGCAAAAACTTCTGGCGTGTGGCACCCATAAACATTCCTAGTCATGTGCATCATGCTGGGGACGTGGATTCTGATCAGGTGAGGTGAGTGTGTGGTTAGGTAAGCAGGGGCAGAACTGGAGCAAGAAACAAGGTTTTCTGACTGCTGTAATTTCAATGCTCTATTTTTCCATACTTCCTTCATTCTTCATTTACTTGCTAATTTATTAGGGAAGACTTCCTAGGGAATTGAAGGAGCTAGCCTTATATGAATGTGTTGGGGTGTGTGTGAGGGATGGAGAAAGGGTTAGGTAGAGGGAACAGCAAATGCAAAGAGCCTGAGGCAGGAGAGAGCTCGGTGTGTCCCTGGGGCAGAAGGGAGGAACTGTGGCTGTAGCACAGAGATGTTGGGGGAGAGTGGCAGAATTCCACAAAGCAGGCTGGAGCTAGGTCATGTAGGATATAATCAGCCATACTAAGGATCCTGCATTGACCTCGAAGACAGTGGGAAGCCATTGAAGGGTTCGAAGCAGAGAGTTAATATATTCCGATTATGGTTGTGTTTTTGTTTTGCTTTGGAGGGGAGCAGGAGTGGAAACACAGGTGGAGACTAACTGCACTCTATTTTATGGAGGGATATGAAGATGAGCCATGTAAATGGAAAGGCAGACTAGTATGGGATGTCCTTCTGTCTTCTAGTTCTAATGAGGTGTGTTGGTAGCTATTGCTGTATAACAAATCACCCCAAAATTTAGTGGATTATTTTGTCATGATTCTATGGGTCTGGAATTAGGGCATAGTTCAGCTGAGCAGTTCTTCTGCTCCTTATGGTGTCAGCTGGGGACAATCACTTGGCTGGACAGATGGTTCCCAACTTACAATGGTTTGACTTATGATTTTTTTTGACTTTGCAATGGTGAGAAAGTGATGTACATTCAGTAGAAACTGTACCTTCAATTTTGGTTTTTTTTCTAGGCTAGAATATGTAGTATGACCCTCTCTTGTGATACTGGGCAGTGGCAGTGAGATGATTTTGCCCAACCGTAGGCTAGTGTAAGTGTTCTGAGCACATCTGTGATGTTTGGTAGGTTAGGTTTACTAAATGCACTTATGATATTTTCAACTTATAATGGATTTTCAGGGTGTAGCCCTATCATAAGTCAAGAAGTATGTGTATTCATTTGGTGCATGGACTGGCCTGGAAGGTCCAAGATGGCTTCACTCATAGGTCTGGCCCGGTGCTGCTCTTCCACATGGCCTCTCCTCATGAGAGTAACTTGGGCTTCCTCACAGCATGGTGGCCTTGGGGTTGTCAACCTTTCTTTCTTTCTTTTTTTTTTTTTTTAAGATTTTATTTATTTAGCCCTGGCTGGTGTGGCTAAATGGATTGAGTGTTGGCCTGCGAACCAAAGGGTCGCCAGTTCGATTCCCAGTCAGGGCACATGTCAGGGTTGCAGGCCAGGCCCCCACTGGGCGGGGGTCGGGGGGTGCATGAGAGGCAACCACACATTGATGTTTCTCTCCCTTTCTTTCTCTTTTCCCCATCTCTAAAACTAAATAAACAAATAATCTTAAAAAAGAAGATTTTATTTATTTAGTTTTAGAGAGAAGGGAAGGGAGGGAGAAAGAGAGGGTGAGAAACATCGATTGGTTGCCTCTTGTATGTACCCCGACAGGGAACTGAACCTAAAACCCAGTATGTGCCCGGGCCAGAAATCGAACTGGCAGCCTTTCAGTTTGCAAGATGACGTCCAATCAACTGAGCCACCCAGACAGGGCAGGGTAGTCAGCCTTTCTTATATGGTGTCAGGCTTCACAGAGGGAGCATTCCAAGAGGAACAAAAGCGAGGACTGAAGATCTCTTAAGTCCTGACCTTGAGAGGTACCCAGCACTACTTCTGCCACGTATTATTGGTCAAAACCAGTCACAGGGCTGGCCCAGATTCAAGGAGAGGAGGAGCGAACCCCACCTCTCAGTGGAAGGAATGGAAAATCCCATGCTCCATCTTTAATCTACCACACAAGGCTTCTGGGAACTGAGTAACCATAACCACCCTGATGATGCTGACCCACTTTTAAATTTAAAATCACAGTGCACTGTGTTGGAACAGTTTGTAGGTCTTTATTCCCCACTGCATAGGGAAGGCCTGGGTAACAGGAGGTTTTCTTTTGTTTGTTTTTTCTTGGTGTTTCTAGGGCCTGTCATATATGAGGCATTCAAGGTATGCTTGTCCAAGGAATGCACACACCACTGGTTATCAGACTGTGGTATACACGAGAATCCCCTGGGGAGTTGTTGAAAAGGCATGTAGATTCCTGAGCAAGACCCTAGCCTAGACCCTCTAGATCCAAATCTCTGGGGCAGGGGCTTTTAGTCTTGGTTGCCAGATAAAACCACCAGTGCCCTGGCCCCAGCCCAGAGGCTCTGATTCCATTGATCTGGGCCGAGCTCAGGCATCAGTACTTTTTACAGTTTCCTCAGACAATTCTAACGTGCAGCCAGGGTTAAGGACCCCGTCTTAGGACTGGAACCAACCATCTTCACCGGACATCCTCAGATGATTCTGATGTAGGTGGTCAGTGATAGGATGACCGACTGTCCTCAGTTTGCCCATGTCCCACATCCCAAGAAATCTCTAGCCCTGTGCAAACCAGCACAATTGGTCACTATTGATGGACCACCATTTAAGAAACATTGTGGATAAAGCAGTGAAAGTCTTTTTGAAAAATACCTATACATACAATATGTAATGAAAGCAATGATTCTGCGTCCTTACTTAAGAGACTGATACAGTGTCATAGTGCTATCAAGTGAAGTTAACTTCTTGAATTCAGGAGATGGATCAGGGTCAGGGCTTTCCTTCAGCCCTGTGCTCTGGTGTGCTACGTCTGTTAAAGCAGTTACATAGTGTGTCCACCTTTGGGATTTCTTCCAGACTGTTTTCCTCAGCGTGCACGAGGCAGCTTTGAAAGACTGACCCCCATCAACATGCGTGATGGATGAGTTGAGGATACTACAAGATATAGGGTGAAATTCTGTGTCTCTTCACAAGCGTGTATTATTATCACTATTTTTCATATTCAAATAGGGCACAAAAATGTATGTAACACCTCACACAGCTCTATGCAAAGACATTCTGGTATAGTGGAGAACCCAGGGTCTGGCTTCAGAAAACTGGGTTGGTGCTCAGCTTTGCTGTGACTTGCTCTGTAATCATGGATGCCTTTTTTTTGCCTTAGTTGTTCCTCTGTAAAATGGGAATAATAATGATGTCTTCTTCATAGGGCAACTGGGAGGGGCCATTAAAATAGGATAAGTAAAAGTGGTCCTTTTACCCTTGGAATAAATAGGCAAAAGATTTAAAAACAAAAAATGCCCTTTTTTCCCAAAAGTTTTCCTTCTTCCTGAAGCAAAGCACATCTTGCTCTCAATTGTGAGGGCAACCCAGGTGGGGACCCTCTGCTTCCTACGGTCTCTGCATGCCCACCACATGGAAAAGCTTCTCCCTGGGACTCCCACAACTGTGTCATCGTTCATGGTTAAAATAGGATAAGTGGAAGTGTAGACCGGGAAGAGGAGGCATCATGATTTTCTTGGAATGAGAAAGACACAAAGACACGACCAAGGCCCTGGTCCCCTGACCCTGGACGATGACACAGTTGTGGGAGTCCCAGGGAGAAGCTTTTCCATGTGGTGGGCGTGCAGAGACCGTAGGAAGCAGAGGGCCCCACCTGGGTTGCCCTCACAATTGAGAGCAAGATGTGCTTTGCTTCAGGAAGAAGGAGAACTTTGGGGGGAAAAGGGCATTTTTTGTTTTTAAATCTTTTGCCTGTTTATTCCAAGTGTATCTTCAGAGACGTAGCAAAAAGAAACAACCACAGCCACAAACCCATAATGTTGAAAAGCTGGCTCTCAATTTCTGTAGCTAAAAAAGGACTCTTTCAGGTCATAACCACAGAGATTGCTACAGGCCTGTGGAACTGGGCATAATGATGGTTTGCAGTGTGACGAAGGACACTGTTAATCTTTGTGGCCCAGTAGCCCAATCTGTGGCCTCTCCAATTACTCAGGTTGCCTAGCAACATCACCAAAAGCCTCCTCACCAGGCCCAGCTGGGCAGCAGTTGGGCACACCCAGCACAGCCTGCCACCCTGCATGGCCTGCCCACCGGCCACATCAAGGCTGCGCACAGCTTCGGCAGGGGCCTGCCTGGGACCAGGGAATGGGTGGGGCCAGCAGTTTAATAAACAATTCAGATATTTAGAGCCTGTATGTTTGAATGCAGCTAGGAAAGAAGCACAAGCAAATGATCCAAACTCTCCTCTGCCAAAGAGGAGTTGTCTAAAGTGGTGGCCTGTCCTGGGTGAGGTGAAGAAGGGAGGATGAGCCTGACTTAGCCCTCTGGCTTCTCAGACAGGCAAACCCTTTCCTTTCCTGGATGCCTGTCTCCATGCCGACTCCCTGTGGCAGCAACCGGAGAGGTGGGGATTCCCAGCCCCGTCCTCAGGGCTGGTGACCTGCCAGTTCTTCAGCAGCTCCCATTTGGGAACTCCCACGGTCTAGTCTGGTTCTGTTGGGGGAGCCGGAGGACGAAGAGGGAGATTAGGGTAGAGGGAAGAAAGGGGTGGAAATAATAAAAATAGAGATGTACACTTCTGTGACGCTAGGTGTGTTGAAGTCACAGGGCAGAGGAACACGTGGGGTCTCGGAGACAGACACCCTGGGCTCCTCCCCCAGCCCTCCCTTCCTTGGCTGTATGACCTTGATCAAGTTTTCTGAATGTCTGAGTTTTTTTAAAAATATTTTATTTATGTTTAGAGAGAGGAGAAGGGAGGGAGAAAGAGAAGGAGAGAAACATCAATGTGTGGTTGCCTCCCACATGGCCCCCACTGGGGACCTGGCCCGCAACCCAGGCATGTGCCCTGACTGGGAATAGAACCGGCAACCCTTTGGTTCGCAGCCCGCGCTCAATCCACTGAGCTACACCAGCCAGGGCTGAATGTCTGAGTTTTGTTATCCATAAAATAGAGGTGTTGTTATCCTACTGTGTAAGGTGACTGTGAAAATTAACGAAGAGAATGCCCATGAAGTGTTTAGTACGGAGCCCGGCACAGTGCGCACCAATGTGGCAGCTCTTATTTCACTTGATCCTTATAATAATTCTGTGGGATACCGAGAGGACAGAGGAGCTCTGTTTCACAGCTGAGGAAACAGAGGCCCAGTGAAATTAAGTGTGGATGCTGGGAGGAGGACTCAGGTCTTTGCGGTGCTAAGCCCGAGGAACAGTGCTCCTCACAGGAAGGCCACAGGCCCTTCTGCAGCCATTGCAGCACGGTGGCTCCACAGCCCGTGATGGCAGGATAGTAATGTGGTGAGCGTGGGGTGTGTGCAGAGGAAACGGGAGATGGGAGGTGCTTTTTAATACGCCATGATATAAGACTCTTCGTTAATGCGGTGTGGATAAAATGCCTCTCTCCACTCCTCCCATCCCTCTTCCTTCCCTCCTTCCTTCTCTCTTCCTTCTTTTATACCTTCTTACCTTTCCTCCGCCCTCCCTTCTTTCTTCCTTCCTTCCTTCTGTCCAGTATTCTTTTCAATAAACTTTATTTATTTATTTTTAAAAGATTTTATTTATTTATTTTTAGACAGAAGGGAATGGAGGGAGGAGGAGATGGGGAGAAACATCAGTGTGTGGTTGCCTCTCACGTGGCCCCCCTGGGGACCTGGCCCACAACCCAGGCATGTGTTCTGACTGGGAATCAAACCAGCGACCCTTTGGTTTGCAGCCTGAGCTCAACCCACTGAGCTACACCAGATAGGCCTCAATAAACTTTATTTTGAAGTAATTTCAGATTTACTGAAAACTTGCAGGGAGTTTATGTTTACCCTTTATTTAGATACAAGTATTTTCTGAGCGTCTCCTATGTGCCAGGAACTTTTTGGGCATGAGGAATACAGCAATAAAACCGCCTCTGCCTTCCATTAGAAGATCACAGAGTATGAGCGATGGGATGGCCCTTAGAGAGCCTGCGCTTGTGGTTCTCAAAGGAGCTGCTGCCTCCACTTCACTGGCGTGCTTGTCCGAGACCTACTAAATCTATTAAATGAGTTTCTTCAGGGTGGGCCCAGGGATCTGGACTAAAGCCAAGTGCCGGAGGGAATTCTCAGGCAGTGCCACTTTGGGGAACTACTGGTCTGGTGCGGACGGTGCACTGTGCCTGTGAGCGCACCGTTGCTCAGAGTTGGGAAGGGACTTTCTCCGGGTCACACACAGCTGGGAAGCGGCAGAGTCGAGACCAGAAGACAGGTCTCCGGCTATGCTTTCCTTACACTGCGTCTCCCAAACACAGAATAAGAAATGAGTTTAACTTGCAACAGGATAGAGCTGAGAAGAGTTTCTCGGCTACTCGGGTGTATTAATTAGGTTCTTGGCTGCAAGGGACATAAACTGATTCTCGCTGATTGCACTGGTAAATGAATTTTATTGGAAGCACATTGGGTAGTAAAAGAAAAACTATTTCTCTATTCCTACTCACACTTCTGACACCACATGTGTGAGTTTTTCACACCAAGCCGTTCTGACACTAACCCATTGGTTAAGGGCTCAGTCCCATAAGACTTCACCCCACCTCAGAGGCCAATTGCAAGTCTGGGCTCCCAGTACTTCTGACCAACTGGCTATAAATTGGAGTTTCTATTACCTGCTCCCTAGGTTCAATAATTTGGTCACAGAACAGCTCATAGAATGCAGGAGAGGGCTTTACTTACTATTACCAGTTCATTGTACACAAAGTATACAGCTCAGGTACAGCTGAATGGAAGAGATGCATAGAGCAAGGTGTGTGGGCAGGATGTGGGGCTCCCACACTCTCTCTGGGTGCATCGCCCTCCCAGCACCTGATGTGTTCAACAACCTGGAAGCTCTCCGAACCGCTTTGTCTAGTGTTCCATGGAGGTTCCATCACATAGGCATGATTGATTACATTCTTGGCCATTGGTGGTTAAGCTCAGTCTTTAGCCCTTTTCCTTTCCCCAGAGGTTGGGGCTGAAAGTTCCAACCCTCTAATCACATGATTGTTTCCTCTGGCAACCAGCCCCAAAAGTTACTTCATTAGCATAAACTCAGATATGGTTGAAAGAGGCTTATTATAGATAACAAAAGATGCTCCTCTCCCCTCTATCACTCTGGAGATTCCAAACGGGGATGAAGACCAAATACATACTTCTCAGTATATCATAATTTCACAGATAGATTATAAAATCACTAGAAGACTGCAGAAACAAGGTTTGGGAAATAAGCAGGAACAAAGGGAGACCAGGAACTATATACAAATCATGTCACAGAGCCAGGTAGGCAAAGACAGCCTCATTGTCATGGCTATATGCTCATTGCTGCAGCCTTTGTTAAAGACACAGCTGGCACTGGACACCAGATGTTGCTGCCACTGCTTTATAGTCCAGGGCTGTAAAGAATTTTCCCTCCCCTCAGCTCTGGCCTGAAGTAACCTAAGCAAATGCAGCTGATGGGTCAAGCCTACGTCATGTACCTTAGTCGTAGCTGCTAAGGACTGGAAAAAGTGAGTATTTTTAGGTTGGGCTTCTGTAGTAGGAAGTGGTCCCTGCTGCCTGCCAAGATTCATCAGATGAGGAATTCTCCAAGAAAACTGACTAATGTTCACTATATAAGTGTTATTAAAGGAATACACTAGAAGTCCTCCACATTTGCAGATTCATCACTTATACAGTTTTTGTATTTCACTAGCTACCCTCAATGGCCTGTTGTAAATGAATGAGTTGAAAAATGGTTATGCCTGGTCCTGGCTGGTGTGGCTCAGTGGACTGAGTGCTGGCCTACAAACCAAAGGGTCACCGGTTCGATTCCCAGTCAGGGCACGTGCCTGGGTTGTGGGCCAGGTCCCCAGTAGGGGGTGTGCGAGAGGCAACCACACATGGATGTTTCTCTCCTTCTCTTTCTCCCTCCCGTCCCCTCTCTCTAAAAATAAATAAATTAATTTTAAAAAAGAAAAAAAATGGTTATGCCTGTTGCCAGTCATTTACTATAATAGTGACCTACTGTTCCACCTTGACACCTCATGTGACTTTACTATTTATTAGTGATACCACCTTATGCAGCATGCACACAGTGACTAAAACCTTTGTTTCTTGTTGGAGTAGAAGAGACTCAGAAAAATGAATCACTTGATAGTGCCAGTGATAAAAATGAAAACAATGTGAAGGGGTCTGAGAAAGTGACTTTTTTTTTGCCACAAAGAGAAGTTTTAGATACACTGGTACGGAATGTCCAGTTCGATTGTGTGTAGGATCTGTGCCATCCAGAGATCCACTGTGCGTGTCTCACAGATAAAAGGACAAATGCTTTGGGAAGTGATTTTAGTAAGTTTTTCAGCCAGCACAGAAACTACTCTTTGAGAGATTAAACTTTACGGAAGATGAAAAGAAGTACCACCAACAAACCAAGTTTTCCTTTTTCTTTTCTTTGTTGGGAACTCGGATGCAGAGTCGAACATGGTTAATACCCCTCACACAACAGATTTTATAAATAACTTTACTTTTGCAGTTATAGAATCATTAAAGTTCTGAAATGAAATCACTGAACACTCTCTGGCTCTCATTTACAGCATAAGTTTGGGGGACGCTGTGTGGAATATAGTGAATGAGGACACCTGCAGGGCCTGTGGAAAAATCCCCTGCTGATATCAAGGGCCTCCTGTGTAGAGCTCCTTATGGAAACTGATAATTCTACAGATTTCTTTAAGGCAGACAACAACAGTGTGGTGATAGCCAGATGGCAAGAGGGTGGGGACTAGGTGGAGTTGGGCAACGGGGCAAAGGGGGTGGAAATGGGGATGGAAAGAGATTTTGCCTGGGGCGATGAGTGTACAGTGCAGTGTGCAGATGATATTTTATTGAGTTGTACACTTGGAATCTGTATGGTTTTGCAAACCAATGTCTCCCCAATAAATTCAAATAAAAAATAAAAAAAGGCAGGCAACTATGCTGGGTAAATGAGCACAGCCTGGCCCTTTCTAATCCTTGGCTAACACACCTACTCCATGATTCATAATACAAGCAATGCTGCTACCAGATAAGATCAGGAAGTAGGGAAGTTCTTTCCATTTTTCCTCTTTTCAAGAGTACTTTCTGGCCATGAAAGGAAGGCCTTTGGTTCTTGGGGTGCAGGGGGAACATCTCCACTTTTAACCAGAAGGCTATGAGTCTTGTATACTTCTCCAGAGACATTCTCTCTAAGGTCGACATAAGAAATGTCCAAACCTGTGGAAAGTTTTCATAAGTTTATTTAAACCAAACTGATGACAATTTCTGGGAAGCAAAATCTCAGTAAATTGATAAAAACACTCTGAAGAGTGGCAATTTTGCAGCTTATGCATTAGAGTTAAAGGAGGATGTGTAAGGAGGGTTACATGAAATTCATTGGTGGTAGATTAAGGGGGTGGGAAAAAGCAAAGTGGGGAAGCCTCGGTGGTTAACATATATCTGTCTGACAACATCCAAAATGATACATTTAGGAGGCTTGTATTTGTCTCTGGATTAGTAATCTAGGAGACTCGTTAAGGGCAGGAGACATTTATGGTGCTTGTTTCCAGCCTCCTTCCTCTCAATGTTTACAGCATAGCCAGCTCCGCTGCCGAAGAGACTAGAAACAGGGCCTGCATTTGGCCAAAATAAACAAACACTGGGCTTTTACATTGGCGGGTACAGGAAAGTGAATACCATTTAGAGCACAGAGACATGGTCTGGGGGGACGAGATAAAAACGAGAGGTTCTGTGGTCTGGTTCTCTGGTGGGATGGGTGAACTCTGTGGAGTCTGGGAAAGGGGACTACTCTGGCATTTCAAAGGTGTGCTATTTTCAATACAAAAGACAACAGGCAGGCTCACTGAAGTAAAGACTGACCTTTGTCAAGGAAGCTGCAGGTCTAGGACGTGACGACTGGTTTTAGTTAGGAATTTCTGTGTTCAGACCATCCTTTGTGGTTACTTTTGGTCTCTGAGTTTGTAAGGCTGCCACGCAGGTCTCCCCTAAGCTCGTCAGGCATAGAATGTGGCTCCTTTTTTGTCCATACTAACAATCTACGCCAGTTGTTCCCTACCAGTAGGATGAGAACGTTTTGATACGTGTATGTGATTTTTATATTTTTAAAAATTTTAATTTGTTTTTAATTTTTTAACTACAGTTGACATTGTTAATTTGCATATAGCATAGTGGTTGGATATTTATATAATTTGCAGTGTTTTTGCAAGGTGTGTGTGTGATTTCAACGAAGAGTTGGCTGCCATTTGCTGTAGAGAAAAGGTGAAGCATGACATCAAGCCAACATTAAAGAAAGCCCAAGAAACCTGCATGACCTTTGCTTAATAAGTGAGAGCACAGTCAGTGCAGTAAATAATTCCACTCAATGAGTAACACAGCGATGAGAGTGGCCAAGTAAATAATTTGATACCCATGGACGCCTTTGTAACTATGTGAGTCTATAATGTGTTGTAATCATGGCTGACTCGTTTTGAGACTCCTATTCAATTGGACTTCTAAAAATTCTGCCAATCTAAAGTGTTCTTCCAGCAGTGCTAGCCTGACTTTGACCTACAGAGGCTACACCCATGCAGGGACAAAATGAATGACATGATGTTAGGGTGGACTTGCTTTGTGAGACCCTAGGGAGGAGAACCTTGGACCCAGGAGCAGAGGGTTGGTGAGTAGATTTCAGCACAGTATAAGCAAGAACTATCTAAGAATTAGAACTGTCAGAAAAAGCAACAACCGGATTAAAGTACATTCAAGTTCTTGGTAATTTTTCCCCACTATAAACAGTGCTGCCCAGAATATCTTTAAGAGACAGCTATTTTTTTT
>PVJI01019608.1:0-30683 GCA_004026765.1 Micronycteris hirsuta | reverse complement strand
TTCTCCATCATTATGTGTTCAAATATTTTTTCAATTCCTTGGATTTCTTCTTCTCCTTCTGGCAGTCCAATGATCCGTATGTTTGGACGTTTACAGATGTCCTGGAGGTTTCTGAGCCCCTCCTCCATTTTTTGAATTCTTGTTGCTTCCTTCTTTTCTTGTTGGATGTTTTTTTCTTTCTGCTGGTCCACTCCGTTGATTTGAGTCCCAGTTTCCTTCTCTCTATTGGTTCCCTGCAGATCTCTCCTCATCTGTTCAAGCAAGTTCGTTAATTTTTCGTCGAATTCTGAAAGCATCCTTATTACAAGGGATTTGAACTGTGCATCTGATAGGTTGGCTATCTCTTGGTCGGTTAGCTCTGGGGTTTTGATCTGTCCCTTTCTTTGGGCCATTTTTTTTCCCCTTCGGTGAACCTGTTACTGTAAGGGGGGCGGAGTCTTGGGGATCCCCTGTGCAGGGAAGTTCCCGGTAGTTGTGCTGGGACCATAGCCTCTGGGGGCGGGGCCTGAGCGCACAATGGCGCCTTCTCCGCTCTCCGCACCCACACCGCCTCCTGCAAGCACTTCGGGCCCCTCTGCGCTGGCTCCGGGGGTCGCTCCAGGGTCGGTGGATGGGCTGTACAGCTCCAATACCCCCGAGGGTCTCCCTAGCGAACTTTCCTGTGAGGCCGGAGTTCCTCCGGCGGTGGACTCCACCCCTCACTTGCACTCAATCTGCGCCGTTGAGTTGTGCCCGGCTTTCTTTCAGGTTCTCTCTGCACACAAATGCAGACCTGCTGAGTCCACTGGTCTCTCAGCTCTGCTGGATCCGGATGAGCCGGGCGCAGACTGAGCTTCAGTCGGTCCCCGTCTGGGTGTGCTTCAGCCCTGCGGGGACCGCCCCTCCAACCGCGGACCTGCCATCTGCTCACCTGCTCGCTGCGGGGTCGCCGAGCACTCTCCCTTCGCTCTGCACCTTCTGGCTCACCAAACTTGATGAATGTATCTTCTTTAATTCCTTGGTTGTCGGACTTCCTCTCAATATGATTTTCTGTCAGATCTGGCTGTGTTTGGATGTGTAGATTTCTGATTTTTTTCCCTTGTTTGGTTGTGCGAGGTGGTACGGTGCATTCACCTATGCCGCCATCTTAGGAAGTCTCTTCTTATTTTTTTAATGAATGATGCATGAATGAATAAATACATGAATGACCAAAGACATTCAAGAGTTCATGAACTGAGTTACAAAGATTTAATATCACAACTTCTTGTGTACTGTTTTTTATATAATCCATAGAAATATTCATTACAAGAAACACTTAGCCCATAGAAATGTCTTAAGGAATGACAATATTTCTGTACATACTAACATAACAGATTTTTCTACTGTTCTAAGATAGCTTTTTCAAGCACGCATGTGTTGGAAACATTGCTAGTTGTCTTACTCTACCTGTTTCCCCCTTAAGAGAATGATGATTTTGTTTGGAAAGGCAATGGCTACATTTTAAAATTGATTATCTAGAAATTAAGGGTGTCCATGCAACATAGTCCAGTGCAATGAGATGTAGGTAGAAGTGCACGGATTTCCACCCCTCCTGAAAGAATCCTCACCAGTCATCTGCTCTTATTCTTTTGTCCTACTTGAAACATGGACCTTATTAATACCATGAAGTGTCAGCATGAAGGAAGAGCATGACATATTTACAAAGTCAGAGGAGAAAGATGGAAAGCCCCTGGCGCCTGATGTTAGCAACGAGCCGCTGCGCCCGCCTTCAGATACTTCTCTGCACTCCTTGTTTACGTCAGAAATGAACTTCTTTCCCCTTAATCTACTAGTCTTGGGCCTTATGTAGCTAAATGAATAAACAGAATAACTAGTATAATATACTTCTTGGGATTGGGTGTAAAACATTATATTTTAAGCAACTGCATTTATTAACACACCAAATTAACAAATTAACTTTTCATTTAAAATAATTCAGATTATGAATTTTAATAAAAACAAACTTCATAGTGTTGTTTTTACATTTTATTGAATGTAAAATGTATGTTTTTAAATATTTATGTCTAAAGATATTTTCTTACATTTTAACATAACATCCTAAACATGTTTTATCTTTAAAATATTTTCTTTCCAATCTCTCTTCAGATAACCTACCCAAGTCAAATTTTTTCAGGTTAATTGACAGATTTCCCACTTTTTATATTCTTTCACTGCAGGATTCAGAAATATACAAATGATATACCAAGTGTATTAAATTGGTAGAAATTGACAGCTTTATTAGAGAGCAGACATGCATATCTGCACTATGTTCTACAGATGTAAGAGTTACAACTGCAAAAGAAATATCTGCACAGTTATAACACTATAAATCTCTTATTGTGACTATGGGTTTCCATCAATAACTTTTATTTATAAAGAGAAAATTTTAGACTTGCAAGATAACCAAATCTGGATCAGAAATGAAAGAAAAAACATAAACACTACTCTTATCAGAAAACAGGATAAGGACAGCTACAAACAGTGCACAATCAGATTAGCAGCATTTGCTAGGAAATAAATGAAAATGCCTGTAAAACAGTGGAAACTTAGGGCAATCACTCCACTGCCCACTCTCATTTCCTAGTCATACTGACCTAATCAAATCCCGCTCTCTTCTCCCTCATCCCGTCACATCACAACATCTCTGTTGACTTTTCCACAAATGGAAGAGGCAAGTAGCTTATGGCATCGGAAGTGTTCCTGGTGAGCGCCTGGCCCCTATTCCCCAGGCTTCCCAGTGTGCGGCGGCTGCGCACACTGTGTACCGCAGCAGGAAATACCAGCTGTGAGAAAGCTGGAGTTCGAGCCGTGTAGCTGTGATGATTCATGAAATCAGAATGTCTTAGGACAGATATTCCCAATAAAGAAATAAGGGCGTCCAAAGTATTGCAGACTTGGTGGTGTGCTCCCTGGTGCTGGAATTCTTCCTCTTTCTCCACATTGATTTCTTTCTAATAATTTAAAACGTTTGCCTCTACTCTGTCCAGTAACTCTAGTCTCTGTCATTGTAGGACTTCACCTTTCCAGTAATTGTGAATGTGATTACTTACGCCACTCATTCAATCTCTGTGATATTCCACACACTTCATATTTACCATCTCTGACCCTCACAAAATTTCATGGTAAATGTATTAGTTTTCGACCCATAACAAATTCCAACAAATTTAGCAACTTATAACAGCACATATTTACTGTGGGTCAAGCGTCCAGGCGTTCTTTATTCGAGCCCACTGCTCCAGACCCTACAAGACTTTAATCAAGGGTGGGTCAGGCTGCATTCTCACTTCAGGCTCATTCAGGAGTTTGGGGATTCCTTGCAGTTAAAGGACTGAGACCCTCAGGACCTAGAGACTGGAGACTCACTCCACAGGAAGTTCACAACACAGCTATTTCCTCCTTCAAGGCCTAAGAAACATGTTGCTCTACTCAAGAAAGTTCCAGTCCCTCTTTAAGGGCTTTCACCTGATTAAGTCTGGCCCATCTTGGATAATGTTCCTTTTGATGAGCTCCAAATCAGCTAGTTACTTGGGACCTTTATTCCATTTCCAAAGTCCTTTCACCTTTATCGTATAATGTAACCTAATGAGTATCTTAACCCACAGAACTCTAAAGTCATCCAATGTCAAGATTACAAGTTAATTCTAGCAACAGTGTCAAGGTACCACGCCATACAGACACTTTTCTCATGTCATTTCTCTTTTGTGGTCATTATTCCTCTTTGAAACACTCAAGAAGAGAACATAGATCAAGGTGGAAATGGCTTGCCATTTATTATAATTATTTGAATGAATATGTGTAGAACTATGTTTAAATATTTAGAAATATTTTAAGGTATTTTAACTGGTCTGTTACTTTCAGCATTTTACACAAACTTATTTTTAACTATACACTTCTTCATTTAATTCTAGCAACTCTAATTTAAAATTACCCCTAGAAGTACAAACACATCATGCACTCAGCAGTCGGTTGGTTAGTCAATGATATTTCTTAAGTTATACCTCTTATCATGCAATCAATACGCATGGTACTGAGATTGGGGAGCATTTGGATTCATTGGTGCTTGGATAGGCCAATGGTAGTTAAGACTATTATTTTTGTGGGTTGATGCAGTTGGGCCACAGGAAATTCCAGGACCTCAGTCACTTCATTGCATCCATTTGACAATTAGACATTAAAAGTTTTATTAAACTCATTAAGAACCTCCAAAGGGAATAATTATATATATCACAGAGGTCACTCTTTCTTATTATCATCTTCTGAGATATTATTTAATTTGCCAATGTAGCATTCACTATGTCAAAATCAAAATCTTATTTCAAAACATAGGACATGCAGATTTTAGTCAATTTTTTTAATCACATCTCAGACTTTTTGATTTTACATGTAAGGTATGAATTTCCTCCTGGCACATGAAGTGATGCGCTTTCAGTCATGATTCAAAAACTAAGAGCTGATTTCTCAGGGATTGAACCTAAATGTTTACCATAGACTTTTATACAAAATAAAGTGGATGATTAAATGAAATGCTTTCTAATAAACAAAAATAACACTGATATCAATTTCTTTATCCAAATATTGAGAAATATAAACAGTTCTAGTTAGTTTTAACTATTTGAATGCCTATTTACTTTTAAGGATATGCCTGAGGGGTGTGCTTGTGTGTGTGCACATCTGTGTGTGTGTGTATCATATGTATGGGTATGTGTGCACCTATGGATATGCACACACATCCACATACACCACATTGATACCGAGTGCCTTGAATACAACATATATTTATCCCTAAATTTTCAGGTTTGTAAATTCACATTTCCAGTTTTCCACAATTTAATTATACTTGATCATTGCTACTAACTTTCTTCCATAGCCATTTCAACGAGCTTGAAATTCTAAAATTTCTATCATTTATTATTCTCTTTTAGACAAAGGTGAAGGAGGCAACCTTTTGTGTAGGAATCAATACAGATACTGCTCTATGACACCACTGAGCCCACATTACAATAGCACAGCTTCAACAATACCTTTCATTTAGAGTCAGGGCGACAGTCTGTGTTCTGGGGACCACCCAGGAAATGGCCTGTGTGCTGGTCCAGAACAGAGCATCAAAATAAGAACTGAACTTTGTGAGGGCAGTATTCCTGCATCAGGTGGTAAAGCCCTTGAGGGCAGGAATTATATCTCTTTAACCCAGTACAAAAAATATTTGGTGTACTTCGTAAACAAATAATTCAGATGACGGGAGCAACTGCACTGTTAGGAATTTGTGTCCTTAGAAGGCAGGGCCATTGCAGGGCCAGGCTTGAAGCTCACCCGCCCTGCTGCCTCTTCACAACACATTGGCTCCCCCACTAGTAAAACGGCAATGCCTTCTTCCAAATGAAAGCTAAGTTTATGTTGACCATTTTTCTTTATTATTAAGGCCATAATTACATTTTTGATGTTGTTATTATTAGTATTTTTATCCAGACATTTATATGGAACAATGGCTGCCTTTTCATGTCCACAGCTCATCTATAATAGAATTAAGCAGCATTTTAGTTTAATCAAAAGAAAACAACTTTCTAGTTATTGAAATGGTGTGAATCATTTCATAGTCTTGTCGCTTCAACAGTTTTACCTGAAAATACCTGCAGATTGGTTTCCACTGCCTAGCTTGTTCCCTAATTAGCGCTATTCACCTGCAGGCAAACACCTGCATAATCTTACCTGCTGGTCCAGGCATGTGAGAGAAGAAAAGCCAACATATATTCTGCAAAAAGACCCCAAACAAAAATCTTTGTCTTTGCTTTTACAACCACATATGCAGATTTGTGATATAGTAAAATAAAAAATTGGATGGATCAAGCATTTTTATATATTTCTTCCTGGAAAGTCAAAGGTAACCCCAAAGCATTGCCAGAAAATCATTTAGAATATTAATAAAAAATCAACTACAGATTTGAAGAAATGAATGGATTTTTCCCATTTGACAGCTTATCAGTAAGTTGTCGTTTAAAATGTTTTTTTACTCTGGGAGTATAACTTGGTGATGATAGCCATGTATAATTCATAAAGGAAAATAGATTTAAATAAGCCTGTTCAGGAGTTCAGTGTGTGAAAATTCAACAAGCTAGTTTCTTTTCACTGTGCCTGCAGTCACTTTTCCTCCTCCAAGCTCCCCCATTCCACATTGTATTTACTTTTTGTATTTTGGATCATAATATAATTTGTTTCCAAATGTATATTTAAAGAAGGCAACTTTGAGTGACACAAGAAAAGCACAGTAAATGAAAAGTAGGACATATTTTCATGTAAATCACATTTTATAAATATTTAAATTACTTTCTTTTGCAGAATAAAACTGCATGAATTTCAGCTACAAATTATGCAGAAGGAGTTTTACCTTGTAGAGGTATCGTTCACAACAATGTACATTGCATTTTTTCTGTTCTCACACAATTCTTTAAGACTTTTTTACTGACTGAGGTCTTGAGAAGGCCGAAGATAATCCATCTGAACTTGATAAGAGTGTCATCACACTCAACAACTAAATGACCTTGTATTCATCCTCAAAATGTTCAAGTTTGATACAGAGTGAATATCAAAACCACAATTTGTAGTTACAAAGTATATGATTTACAAAAATACTTAAAATTGTTTTTAATTTATTGATTCTAGAGAGAAAGTAAGGGAGAGGGGGCGGAGAGAGAGAGAGAAACATTGACATGTTGTTCTGCCCATGCAAGGGTTCCTTGGTTGCAAACTACAATCTAATCTCACCAATTTGTATCCTGCTAATTGGATTTTGCAATAATTTAATAATGGTAAGTATACAGTAGAAAACAATAGTGATGGCTTAAAAGTAAGAACACCAAGGATCAAATCTGGGATTTTGAATCCAAGGAGAATGAAATGGTGGTAAAATAGAATATAATTTACTATGTGCTTATTATGTTTCAGGAATTGTGATAGGGTTAGGATATATTTTTATTAATGTTTAAATGTTTATGGAATAAAGCACATTATCCAAATATTTCATGGTAAAATTACAGCCTAGGAAGGTTGGTGGATCTTTCAATGGTCAGTTATTGAGAAGTGGCAACTAATCCAAACCCAGGTCTGACCAGAAAATATGTGCGTGTAATTAAAAATCATTTTAATATGCTTTTATTTTGTGTTTTGGACCACTAAGTCCCTATGAAAAAGGGATTTTGTATTGACAGCATTTATTAATTGATATAGATCTATTTTGAATTATCATTTTCCATTACCTAAATTTACATTTATATTTTGTTTGGTAATAAAGATGTACTTACAAGTTAGGTTTAAAAGTTTAATCATTGTAATTTTTCCTCCATTCATTGTGTTTAGGTTCTTACTATACTGAGGACATACCTCTAAAAGTAATTTAAGAAACAGGGTAGTTATTAAATAAGTTTCATGGTCCATTGTCATAAATAAATCCTGCACCTTTCACTCAAGTTAGATAATTCTACATCAGATTTCAGAAAATAAATGGCAAAAGAGGATTTCATTTGAACATTTGTATCACTTTATTTCTAAGTCTTAGTTGATAATTTATACTATAACAGAAAAAAATAAATGGTGTTTATGCTGACAAATTGATATGCAATAGAACTCATAATACAACCTCAAGAGTAGTTGATTTCCAGCAACTTCTTAAAAAAAAAACTTTTAAAAACTGTTGTCTTTTCCCCTATACCCACAATTATTTTTTGATTGAGACAGTAAGATTTCAAAAAAGTGTCCCATTAATAACAAAACCACAATTCCATGTCTTTCTACAAAAACAGACATTAGAATTAGTGAGGTGATGTTCAAAAAAGACAATATAATCAAACAATTTGATGAAATATAAAACTAATTTTCATTGTAAGATTTAAAGCACTTAAAATACTTTTTCAGAAAATAAGCTTATATAACAGGCACTAAATTACCAAAAGGCAACTAAAATTACCAAAGGAACTGTTGTTTTTCACTTTTGTTGAAAATATTTGTTGTTTTTGCATTTGTATGGAGATTTTCCAGGTGAAAGGTTTTTGATTAATAGTTCTGTGCTGCTTTGCAGTTAACAAACTTGCTAACTTTCTAGTCAACAATGGTATGGTGAGGAGAGAGGAGAAACTAAACAACATTATGCCAAAGACACAAAATAATAGCTGCTTAAATAAAATACACTTTTCTTTCTTTTTCTCTCACATACAAATGGAATTGATATGGCGACTCTTCTCTGTAAAAGCCCCTAGGAGACCAGGCCGCTTCTCTATTGTTTCACCATCTTAATTTTTTTATTTTTATTTTTTATTGAAGGTATTGGGGGGGTATTGGTTAATAAAATTATATAGGTTTCAGGTGTACAATTCTATAACACAACTGTATATTGTATTGTGTGTTTACCACCCAAAGTCAAGTCTCCTTCCATCACCATTTATCCCCCCTTATCATATTCAATATCCTCCATGTCCTTTTCCCTCTGATAATCACCAAACTGTTCATGTCTATGAGTTTTTCTCCCCACCCATTTTTAGGAAATTACCTTTGTTTGAATGGTCCGTAGTAATTTGTTATCAGGTTTACTTTCCAGGCAGTAAAAATGGGGGGAAAGGAAGAGAATACCATTCACTTTCTTAAAGGTTACGAATTAGAAGTTATACCTCCTGCTTCCTTTCATATTCTGTTGGCCGGATTTAGTCACATGACCCCATCTAACTGCAAAAAATTCTGGGAAATGTAATCTTTTTTTTTTTAAATCCCCACCCAAGTACATTTTTCATTGCTTTTTGGAGAGAGAGGGAGAGAGAAAAACATCTATGTGAGAGAGAAATATCGATTGTTTGCCTCCCATATGCACCTGGACTGGGGTCAAATGCTCTGGAACTGGGAATCCAGCTGAGAACTAAGTATGTGCCCTGACTAGGAATCAAACCTGCAACTCTTTGGTTATGGGATGATGCTCCAACAAACTGAACCACACTGATCAGAGCTGAAAAATGTAATCTTTAACTAAATAGTCTTGTATCCTGAATGTTCTATTATTACATAAGATATGGTGAATGTATAATTTCACTCTCTCTACCTTATATAGTTTTCATAATGAAAAACACAATTACTACTTTTACAATGAACATATACTGCAATTAGTAATGTGGTGGTACTACCGCAACTGTAGGTTCAGAAAAAAAATCCACTGATGATAGATACTGTTTTTTCTTTAAACTCTTTTGTTTTATTTTTGCTTTTTAATCAATGGACTTTATTTTGTAGGGCAGTTTTAGGTTCACAAAAAAATTAAGCTGAAATCACAGAGGTTTCCAATATAGTCCATGCCTTCAGGTGTGCATTTCCCATTCTCGTGTCATGCCATTATACATTTGTCCAAACCCAAATCGAATGCACAGCACCAACAGTGAACCCTAATGTTACCTATGGACTTTGGATGATAATGAGGTACCAAGGTAGGTTCTTCCATTGTAGCAAATACACTACTCTGGTATAAGATCTTGATAATGATGACATTTTAAAACTTAAATAAGATTTCTTAATTTACCAATCTATTATTGTCTCTCAGATTCAAATAAACCCTTCATTGCCCTGCTTTTCGTTCCATGGTTTCTCCCCTATCAACTGTCATGATGTAAAGCTTTGTCAGCAAGGGCACTGGAGGGAGCCTGGGGGAGAAAGGGGCTCTTCTTCTGGGTCCAGTGTGTGTCCTCTCCTGGCAGAAGCCTGCCCTGTGCGACACCCAGTTCATGGCGCTCTCTCTTGTCACCTAGAGGGAGGTTTCCCAGTGTACCTTTCTCAATAACACATTCCAAATGAGTTTCACGTGGTCACCTCTCCATGGATGGCTTCCCCCTGGCACCTGAGAGGGCAGGCACATAGTGGTTCCTGGTGGCATGAACCCCAGTGCGCCTCTCTATCCACTGGGCCATAGCCAGGCCTTCTACAGTGAGTTCTGGATCTCAGTCCTGGGGGATGGGTCCTGTTCCAGATTTGTTCCTTCTCTGGGTGCTCTATTTCAGCCTTAGGGGTAGAATCTACTGTTCATATATTTTTAGAGTTCACTTCTTAATATTGAAACCTGAGTTACTCCAATCCTCTGTTATACTTCATATATTTACTGAATGCATTTGGCTTCCTGGGTTGATCTTGTCTGATACAACTAAGAAAGCTAGTCATATGAAAACAGTCACAAAAGTTTCTCCATTTCCTTTGTGAAATATAAGAGGCAATGGAGGGAAACGAGGCATGTGTGGCATCCTCCTGTCATCTTTGAGGTCTATGATTAATGTTAAAAACCCAGGTCTTATGGTATTTGTCCCTCACCGCCTGACTTATTTTGCTTAGCATAATGCTCTCCAGTTCCATCTATGCTGTCGCAAAGGGTATAAGCTCCTTCTTTCTCTCTGCTGTGTAGAATTCCATTGTGTAAATGTACCATAGTTTCTTGATCCACTCATGTCATATGATCTCACCTTTAACTGGAACATAATCAACAAAAGAAAAAAGCAAGAAAAATATAACCAGAGACATTGAAATTAAGAACAATCTAACAATAGCCAGAGGGAAAGGGGGAGGGGAATGTGGGGAGAAGGGTTTCAGGAACTACTATAAAGGACACATAGACAAAACCAAGGGGGAGGGTGGAAGCAAGGGAGGGAGGTGGGTTTGGATAGGGTAGGGGGTGGGGAGGGGAGAAAATGCAGACAACTGTAATTGAACAATGATAAAGTAATTAAAAAAAAACCAATGGCAACATAAGAATTGCTTAAATAAAGTGTAGTCTATCCATACAAAGCAGTCATGGTAAATGATGTTATAGATCTATTTTTATTGACATGAAAAAATGTTAACATGTAAACATCAAATAAAAAGAGCAGATTATAAAAATAGAAAAAAACCCCCCAGGTCTTGTGAAAATTTGGTATGAGTAAATGTTACACAAATTAAACAAGACAACAATAAATTGTTCCTAGATTAAAACTTTGCTTGACTAAAAATACTGAGACTTCGTGGGAATAGAATTAGTGTGGGTGTTTAAAAAACCCAATTATTATTTTTATGCTTTGATATTTTTCACTTTTTTTTATCAACATCAGATAAAAAACAAGCCTTTAGAGTTCTTCTAAAAATTGTTTTTCTTCTCCTACACTTTATTCTTTATACTTTTAGGAAAGAATATTCTTATTACATTCAAGAAAAATGTTTCACTTTGATAGAAAATTACTGTTTTCTACATGACTTAATAGTGACCTATTGTTTTACATAAGCTTATTAGCTACTCTTTATCCCAAGTCCAGATAGAATCTTTAAAGTTGGGCACTAGAAATGCCAGGGGGAACACTTTGTAAAGTATATGGTTGTCTAACCACTATGCTGTACAACTGAAACTAATATAAAATAATGTCGAATATAAACTATAATTGAAAAGCAAATTTTAAGCTGTAGTTTTGGAAATTAAGTTAAATATAGGACACGACTTTCCTAACTGAGCTTTCAATTAGAATGTAACACCAAAAATTATTATAGTATTAATTTCTTTTTTCAAACTAACACTTGACTTAACAGAATGAAAGGAGATATGCCAAGTTCTTGAAGTCAGGTGTATAATAAAGAAAAATTATTATCTTCTATTCAGTTACCATTATTCTTTTTTATTATGTGTATAAATTCGATGAAATTGGGAAAAATCACTATTTATAGATTTGAAGTGGATATTTTATAATTATTTTAAATATACATATTTCTTTAACCAGAAAATAATCTATGTTGGTTTTATTAGCAATTTTTGCTTTCCATGCTTTTGTAACTGTCAAAATACTTTCCACTTCAATTCAATTTTATATATTTCTAAAACTATCATTGAAATCTAATTTTAGGGGGTTTTGTTTGTTTTTTGCTTAATCTCTTTAACTTTTCATCCAGTCTTCCCACCTCTTTCCTCTCTGACAGCTGTCAGTCTGTTTTATGTATCTATATGTCTGTTTCTACTTTGTTTGTTAGTTTCTTTGAGGGGAGGCAGATGAGTTTAAAGGGAGGATTAATGGTGATGGAAGAAGACTTTACTTTG
Source organism: Micronycteris hirsuta (assembly GCA_004026765.1). NCBI lineage: Eukaryota > Metazoa > Chordata > Mammalia > Chiroptera > Phyllostomidae > Micronycteris > Micronycteris hirsuta. The sequence continues at coordinate 18,595 of PVJI01019608.1, read as the reverse complement.
GGTGGTGAACGAAATACCTATACAGATGATGTTTTATAGAATCATACACTTGAAACCTATATAATTTTATTAAACAATGTCACCCTAATAAATTCCATATTTTTTAAATGAAATCCAACTTTAGAAAACTTAAAAGTATGCTACTAAAAAGTAGAGAATTACAATACATTTTCCTTTTTTTTAAGTATATGTTTTTATTTTCTTTTTTTTTCTAAAGATTTTATTTATTTATTTTTAGAGAGGGGAAGGGAGGGAGAAAGAGAGAGAGAGAAACATCAATGTGTGGTTGCCTCTTATGTGGCCTCCACTGGGGACCTGGCCCACAACCCAGGCATCTGCCCTGACTAGGAATTGAACTTGTGACCCCTTTGGTTTGCAGCCCACGCTCAATCCACTGAGCTATGGCAGCCAGGGCCATTTTCTTTTCAATGATTTGTGTTTTCATAGGTCTTTTTCTATTATTAATCATATTTATTTATGTTCTTATTTTTTTAATATTTTGGGTCAACTGTCCTTGAAGTTCTTTAAGGTTTCTTTTAGGTTTTTATTCCTACTTAGACCATTTTTTTTAAATCAAGAACATTATATAAATTCAGGTAAATCCTAACTGACTTTAATCGGAAATGTATATAGATAGCAGAGGGTTAAATGCAATCATTTTTGACAATGGAAGTAGTTTATATGAAGTTAATAGATAGGAATTTTGACATGTTTATAAATTATTTTTTCAGTACAGAACTTTGCTTTCTAAATTTTTAAACATCATACATATTGTGTAGGTATTAATTTCTTTTACATGCAGCATTGTTTTTTTCCTAAATTTGGTTTTTCCCCATAGAGTATACTGAACTATCTCTTCGAGTTATTTCTATTGCATCTATCTTATTTTATTAATGGAAGCCAATGAGAAAAGCGGACACACAAAGGACAAGATCTGTATATAGAATTCTAGGAAGCTGCTTCAGGTGAAAACACAAAGTGAGAATCAGGGAAGGGATGTCTACAACTAACTATAAATCCCAATATCTTTGAAGTATTATTGTCAAGATGAATTATTTTTGTATACCACTCCACGTTACATTGTAATTAGTGACTTCCCATTAGGTATTTGCAAAATAAATGAAGATAGTCCAAATGTTAGTATATCATTTTTAAAAATAAAGTGCTAGGCTATACCCTAAACTCAAGCTTTCAAGGTATCAAACTTTAAGACTGTTTTCAATGGGAAAAGTATGAAAATAGCTTGTGTCAACATTTACAATTTACCAGTAAGTCAACTGGTAAAAAATGTAACCAAGAGTTAGCACCAGATACATGAAAATGATTCCTGGCAAAGAGCAATTAAGATTTGCTCTGCTCCACAGCCCTGCTCTCTGTCCTAACATTTTCTATTCTTTCTTACTTCCTGTTGTCACTCTGTGTCTGTTGCCTGTGTTGATAACAAAGCCACTCTTTCACAAATTCCTAAAATGTTACTTCCACACTGAATCTAGAACAGTAACACCAATGTTCTTCTTTATGAACACAAATATTCTAAGAACAGCAATGGAGATATGAACAGAAATAAAAATGATACACATGCATTTTTATGAGAGTAATAAAATGATTGGTTAGTTAAACTGAGTACACTGTTTCACAAACGTAGCTCAGCGTATTGCCCGAAGGTCTAAAAGGTAGGAGATAACCCATGTAGTCCAGAGAAGAGAAACGTGTGCATAGGGTAGTAGCACTTCTAAGAACACATAATTGGGTACAGATTTTTTTGTTGTAATTTGGATCAATTCCAACTTTTCTAGAAGAAAGCATTTAGTAAGCAAATATAAGAAAGGAAATATATAACGGAACATTTTTAAAGAAAAAATGTTCAAATTGGTTTAACTGACGAATGTTCATGAAAATGTTCCATTCAGTTACGGATCTGAACCTGTTTTATAAAAGCTCTTTTAAACTAAGAGAGTCATTGTGAGTCAGGGTGTTAATATATACATACCTTTACATGTGCTTTTTTTTTTTTAATTTTAAAGCTTATTGGCAGATCGTGGTTTGTTAAAGTAGCTGATATCACTGAATCCAAAGTCAATGAAAAGTTATTTAAGTGCCAGAGGACCCCTCCGGCCTGTGTAGCAGGATCACCAAGACAACAAACTTAACTCAATTTTCATTTCAGTTTTCAGGATTACCTGTAATGCAAAATCTGCATTCACATAGAATAATATAAATATGTGTTCTGCACAACAAAGACACTCTCTTTTGTATGTAAAATAACTTCACTCACAGAAAAACTGCAGGCTACAAACTTTCCTAGATCTCATTTCTCTTTATAACCTTTTCTTCTGAGATCTCATTTTTCTTTATAACTTGCTCAAACAAATAACAACACAACATTGAAAATCAATGCCTAAAATGTCTACAGAATGTGTAAGACAAAAAAGTAGGAATTAACCATGCATAATAGGTGAAGGCAGGGGAACCCTGAACTTACACCATTTTTTCTAGGTTAACCCTATTGAAATCTATTAGAAGCACAGATCAGCTGACACATGGTACCTTGACACTCCAGCTCTCTCAAGGCACTGGAAAACAAGCTTTTAAGGAAAAATAAAATCCTCTTTATTTTTATAAAAATTGCTGCAAAGTGAGGGAACTTAAATTGTTAGTAAAATCAAAACTAAAGAGTCTGGGTTGGAATTCCATTGCAAGTTTCCCAGAAGATGGGAGAAGGTGGGGGAAGTGTTTCTTATCTACGTGTAATAAACACTGAACCGGGTGACAGAAAAATGAAGCACATGCTGTGTTACGCAGAACCAAAGACGGGAAAAAATCCCTGCCCTACTTGGTTTTTCTTCCCCTGTCCGTGTGGAACACTCACATGGGAACTGCGCCCTCCACTTCAATCTGGAAAGCCTTTGCCGGTATGGTCATGGCTTTGTGGTGAATCTGTGTCGGTACATTTCTGCGTTAGTGACGCTATGGAATAAAAAGGGACCGAACCATTGAGTTTTTAAAAAATCAGTGGCAGTCCCCTTATATTATAAGTGAGGTTTTTGGAGTATTTCAAATATTAAACATTAGTAAACATTCACTTGCCTAAAAATGTATCCATCCTACACACTCTCTCACACCTAGAAACAAAATAGTAAAACTCAAACTTAAAATAAAAGATACTTTAAGAACTACTTGTATTTGCTTATTATATATCGCGAATTATTAACGTAGACAATAAAATAAACAAAACAAGTCATTGCACAGGTTGTCCAACTCATTTAGTTCCCGGGCAAGACAGATGGAGCTTGGCTGGACGTGCAATAACGTGTGTCGCCACTGGATGGCAATGATAGCTTTCGTCTCTAAAATGCTCACGGTGCCCTTGCAGTTTAGTGCCATAACCCTTGGCATTGAGCTTTTCAGGACATCAAAGTGTAAAAACACACTAGGTGAGTCTTCAATAGCTCACATACATGTTGGGTCTCTTGCCTCTGGACCATCGCATCCAAAGGCAACCAGTAAAACCTTACCTGCAATCATTTCTTAGGAACTTGACGATGTTCAATAGAATGAATGCCAAGTTTGCAGAAGGTAAAAAAGAAAGCAAGAAGAAAATACAAATAGTGGATCAGGTTCCTTTCTGTCACTAACAGCAGTACATTTGCAGAGGATCACAATTTTGAGAATGTATTTTTATTTAAATATGGCTTTCTGCCTGCCATAGAGCAAAAATCTTCTTGTTTTTCTTCAGCATTTTATTGTCTAAATTACTTCTTTTTGTTACCTGCATGTACACACACACACTCCAACAGACATACATATTTCAAATAATTTCTTGTAGCTGGGACAATTAACTGATGACAGTTTAATTGTCCAGAGTGAATTGGTTTTAAGTTGAATTGAAAGAAACAAACTTTGAAAAAAAATTTAGATATAACTAGACTTATAACATTATTAGAAAAAAATTTGTACTGTTAAAATATGTAAATATCTGTATTTTTATCAATTTAAATGTTGATGATAATTATGAAAGAGTTAGATGTTACAGTTTTAAACAATGAATTAATTTGTTTTTCATGGAAGGAGGGATTTGAATGCATTCACCTGAGTAAAGGTCTTTGATTCTGAATAGCTTACTGGGTTATGCAGAAGGGAAAACCTCAAACTATTACATTGATAAGTGGGATAAGCTGATTAGAAACATATGGAATAAATTGATATAGATAAATTTAATTATCCTTATATCATAGAATATATCTATTCATTCCTATGTATTCCTATTTTAAATTATAAAAACCTTTGTTTATACCATGTGTTGTTTGCAAAAAAATAAAACTAAATATATTTTTAAATTTATATTTTGTTGGACTCCCACAAGCAGTCCCACCTATGTGGACTAGATAGGACTCTATGTAGCCCATAGATATGAGACAACTAAATCAATTAAACACATTTTTGGAAAAATACTCTTAAGAAGCAGGAAAGGACAGGGTACTTCTCACAGTTCTAATAGATTCTCATATAAGAGTATTGTGCAATCAGTAGCATTTAAAAATAGTCTGAACAAATTTACTTTGTGCTGTCAGATAACCAGACTGGGTGATATCACTGGTTTTTGAAACTTGTTCTCCTTCATGACATGGACAAATCTGAATTAGTAGAGTCAAAGTACTTGAAATGTGTTTTAATTTTCCATTTATTTTAAAGGTGAAGTTGTGGTAACTAAGTTTTGTTTGCGAGAAGAAAGATACATTTGCAATGTTGTAAATACATATGCATTTTTATGTAAAAACAGATAGTATATAATGAATTATTGATCAAAAACCTTGAATAATTTCTTAGTGTCCCACTTTATATTTTACGTTCTGGAGTCTTAACTTTCAACTTCAATAATTTAGAGGTAGTTTAGCCAAAGGCTTTTATACAAGAATTTTCAGGAATAAGATACAGAAAGTGAAAGTAATCATGACAAGTATCTATTTACCTTACATCTGAAAAGTAACTTTAAAATTTCTTAGATAAAAAGACTACATCCAGACCCCAATGGAAACAAATATCAGTATTTTAAAAATATTATAGGCAAAAATTTCTTCCTAAGTTTTTGAAAACTTGGCAAGTTTCTAAAAGACAGAGAGGGAAAACATGAGTGTGTGACACGCACCGGCATACATGCGTGTGAGTGGGACACACAGCTTGGAGCAGTGCTCTTAGTTCTGTAGCTTGATGTTAGAAATTCAGAGATGATGCTGTAGGAAAAACACACCTAAATTTTGCCCGGGATGGCATTTTTCTGTGACCTGTGTGTATGGCAATTAACGCACAACAATGAAAGTCAACTGCATAACATATTTTAAAATTTAGGATTAAATCGGGAGTTGGTAGCTTGTCCACCATACCTCCTCCTCCCCCAAAAGAAGAATGCACAGAAAGAAGCCCTCATGTTTTTAAAGGCTTTAAAAATAAATGCAATGCTCACTTCAGCACCACATCTACTAAAATCGGAATGACACCGTGGTGATTAGTGTGGTCCTTGGGCAAGGGTGACATGCACATTCATTATGTGCCTCATATTTTTAAACATGATGCAATTTTTTAAAAAGGTCAGATTCTGTCACTAGCCTACAAAAGTTTTCATATAGAAAAAAAAAAACCCTCTCAAAACCTGTCACATCTGTGGGTAAATAGTTTTTCACCAAATCAGTATATGGTGTATATGTACAATTGAGTACAAAAATAATTGTAAGATCATGAACTTCAACTTATGATTTCCAGAAATAAATGACTGATAGATAGATAGATAGACAGATAGATAGACAGATGCAGATAGATAGATGCAGATAGATAATACTAGTGTGAAGTAGAAGCAAGGGAGAAATTTTTTATTAAATGGAAGGTGAACCTAATTTTTAATTAAAAAATAGATTTTATCCATAAAGTTCTTAGACTTCTGACTCTAAACTACCTGTAAATTTAATACATTTGTTATATGAACTTGATAAAGGTATTAAAGTCATTGTTCACTTCAAGTTTTATAATTCTGTGAAATAGTTTCAAGAACCAAAGTTTAAGTAATGAGTATTTTATCTTTTCTACTTTATACTCTCTAGAAGAAGGAGAAAGAACACAAACGTTCGTTGAAAGCTATCTGGTACCTGCTATTAGATACTCTACATGTATTATTTATTGGGTTTTAGAGAGGCTGCTAAGCTAAAATCAAAATTACAATCATTTTGCAACATCTCCAAATCACTGTTTAAGTTATGGCAAAGATGTGAATTAGAAATCAAATGTAGAAACTGAATATTTTCTAAAACAAAGTATATATTAGGTTTACTGGGGAAAAATGAATGGAGATTGTGTTTTGCCAAATCTTCTTATCCTGTTCCTGGTTTGTCTTGCCATGGTACTAGTTAGTTGTCAGCAAGGTAATTGTAGTAGATAATGTTTTAGAAAAGTTCTTGGAGAATATAGAAGAAAGTTGGAGGGTGTATTTTTTAATATTACAGGAATACTTTTTACTGGTGTCTATGTATTTAAATATTTAACACATAAACGTAAGAATTAAAACTCTGATGCAAGTAACTGATAAAAGACAAGCAAAATATTAAAATAATTAATATTATGAAAACTGTTTGATGCTTCTCTAAGCATTCACGCTTCTCTAAGCATTGCCAAAGGGAAATTCTCAGTCCAGTTAAAGTACAGATTCCCTAAGTTGCCTCTGTTCTTACTTCGCCTCCTTAATACTTATTTTCCTCAGTGAATATTTGTTCTCAGCTCTTTCCTCATTCTTGTTGACCAAGCCTTCTCTAAAGTCAAATCTACTTTCTCCATATATCTCAAAACTATGTAACTACAAATATTTTAGCTGAGGTAATTAAAAGGTTCACAGATATCCTGTCATAATTATTTTATTTTTTAAAGTATTCTCTTGATTTTTATTTATTTTTAATTAAATTTATTGGAGTGACATTGCTTAATAAGATTATATAGGTGTGATTATATAAGATTATATAGGTGTGGTTATCATGCTCCCCAAACACCATCACGATTTTAAGAAGAGCCAACAATTTGGACACGAGCACAGGTAGAAAAAACGGCCCCATCGAAAGCCTAGGTTCATGACTCTTATTTTCTTCTATCACTTGTAAGTTAATACTCACTGATAAAAGACTAAAATGCCAGGAAGCTCGCTGGGCAGCCGAGACAATGGAATGAACTATCAGAAGCTTGGCAACAGAAGGGTAGCTGCAAATATAGGTGTTACGTGACTGGGAGTAAATATCACACTGTATGCCTATTTTTTTTTTTCCCAATCTGGGGTTTTTTTTTAGTGGCATTTTTTTTTTATTGTTGTTAAGGTACAGTTATCTCCATTTTCCCCCACTACTGCCCTCCCGCCCCACCCATTCCCACCTCCCACCCTCAATCCTAATCTTTTATAAACATTCTTTGATGACACTTACCCTTTTTCCTCCTGTTATTCCCTCCCCCTCCTCTCTGTTTATTGCTCTTTATTTCAGTGTCTCTGGTTATATTTTATTTGCTTGTTTGTTTTGTTGATTAGGTTCCACTTGTAGGTGAGATCGTATGGTATTTGTCCTTCACTGTCTGGCTTATTTCACTTAGCATAATGCTCTCCATATCCATCCATGTTTGTTCTTATGCATAAGACAATTAAATAAGACTAGGACACCAAAAAAAAGATAACAAAAACAAGAATTCCAAACACTTACTAACTTGTGCACAAATGTACCCTTTTGAAGCAGAAATGACCCCATTTAATGAGTTAAATGAACAATTTTAGAGTCTGCATCTCACACATACAAGCAAGCAAGGATTTTTAAATAAAATGGAAATAGTAATAAGAAATAGAAAGGAAGAAACAGAAAATTTTATGAAGTAAGAATAAAATCTGGTTTAATAAAAAGCTTAATGTCTTAAAGTTCAAAGTAAATTGAATCTGTTCTTTTTGGATGGCATTTTCCTCCAATTATTAATTGTATCATTACTTACCTAAGGGCATAATATCTAAGCCTCATATATGATCACAACCTAAGTTTATATCTGTAATGATTAAACATATTGATATTGGTAAACACTATGGTATTAGTATTTATTTTATTATATAAAATGATGAGCTCAAGGTTGCATCACTGTTTCTTTTGTATGAAGATTACGTAGGATAGCCACCGATTCTTTTGGATTACTGTACCTTTATTTTAAGTGAATGTATCCTCGTTTTTCCTACCAATTTTCTTGTCTCACATATGAGTTTGACTTTTTAAACAGATGAATCCAGACTAATCATTTTCTTAATTAGGCAGATATTTTAATAATGTTATCATAGGTGATAAAAATACTTGATTTTAGCCATCTTTGTATAGAAAAAATACAAGAAAACCATATTGGATGTTTCAGAAGCTAAATATTTTGAAAGCAGAGTCAATATGTGGGGTCTGCTTCTCTAGTTTTGGCCATGACCTCTGTTCTTTTAAGATTGCAATTTATTTTTGGACATTGTAATGTGTTTTCAAAAATCTGCCTCATTATACAGCAGGTCCTCTGATTGACATTTGGGTCATTGTTTTGTCATTGTGACATTGATGAGATGCCACAGGAAATTTGCTCTTGTTTAGATCAATTTCCTATGGTAAAATCGCTTTCCTTTTGCTCTAAATCACAGATCCTACCAACAATTAAGCAAGGACTCATAGTTATTTCTGTTTTGTTCCTATTCTACATTCCTATATCCTATCACCAAACCCCAAGGAGAACTATTTTAGGGTAAGATATCTGTTTAGTTTCAGAATTATATGTACTGATTTCTAGTATGGTGTCTCATACACATAGATTTAGCATGCAACAAGTATTTATTGACTTACTATAAGTGAGGTAGTGTGCTAAGCAAAGAGTATATAAACAAGAACAACATAGGAAAAAAATCTACTTACATTGCGTATTTTATATTCTAGAAAACAGCATTCAATGGATTAAGCACTTAGATTTTGTAATTAGACCTGAGTTCAAGTCTTACTTCAACTCCTACATTAGTTTATCATATAATTTATTTCTGTTTAAGATTATCAGTGAAAAGATGGATAGCACTTACCTAAGACATTTGTTGCAAATGCCAAATCAAATTATTAAAGTAAACCTCTTAATATTGTGCTGAGATATATGAAGCTTATAAGGAAGGCAAATTATATTATTTAATGTGTTTAATTGCTTGTGTCATTTTTTTTTCTGTAACACTATTGACACACTCTTATGACTGCACGTTCAGGCAGAGATGATACAGGACCATTGGGTAAACTATTTATGGTATGTTGTTTGTTGTCTTAGCAATGAACACTATGCCATGCATCTACTTATTGATTTTGGCAAGAGAAACTTACAGATTTCTTCCTGGGGAACCTCTCAATATTTAATTTTGTACTATGTAAATTTTGCTTTGTTCACATTTAAACACTCTGTGACTATTCCAGGAACAGAAATATTATCATTAACATTCTCATCTTTTCCAAAAAATATTTATTTTATAAAGTTTAATTCTTATTTTACTTTAAACTTATATTAATTTTAAGTGTAAGATAAGGATACAATTTAAGAATTATTTCCAAGAAGCCAATTATCCCCAGATTATTCAATGAGTATTATATCTGGTCATATAAACTTCCTAATATATTCATGATTATATAGTAACATTTATATCTACTAGGAAAAGAATTATATTGCTACCTATATTACTCATTGTATTACTTATATTATTACATATATTATCAGCATATGTATATAGACCTAATTTATTATTTCTTTCAATATGACCATCTCTCTTTTGGTTAAGCAAATACTGTATGTTTTAAACTAATATCAATATATAACAAGCAATATCAAATGCACATATCTCACTCTTTATTTTGTTATATTATTAATCTTTACCTTGCTGATGTGCATCTTTAAGTGAAAATTTCAAGAAATGTGTCCATGAGAAGTTTATGTTCTGAATCCTGCACATCTAAGCATGGAAGTCATTCTGTTTACTTACCACGTTAATTACATTGGTCAAGATATACTTTTTTCTTAAAACTTTGCTCTCGTTGTTTCGTTGTATTCTGGCACTCTGAATTAAATAAGACCTGAAACTGGTGTGACTTTTTTCCTTTTTGCCCAAACACTTGTGGATTTTTTTCTTTAAACTTTAAATTCACACACTTTGTCAAGTTTATTTTAAGTTGCTTCATTTCTGCTTGTGTTGTGGGGATGAGGGAACCCTTCTGACTTGTGTATTCAGGTAGTGTCTCTGGTTTTGTTTATTTTTGCTAAACTTACAAAAAGTTCTCTTTTGATGAATGATTGTTTACCTTCATTTTTAAAATTCATTCTCAATGGATGCCAATTATTTATATTTTATTTTTATTTACTCTCTCCTATAGCATCCACTATTACTATTATTGCTATTATATTTTTCTTTATTCTTAGGAAGCTGTCATACTCATTAGTGATTTCGTTTTCTACCATGTCAATTAAGGTGAAGCCAACTTTAATTTTTAATGTGATATCTTTTTCTCTTATATTTTTTATATCTTTGCCAGCAACATTTATGGTTAAGCATTTCCCCTATTCTCTTATTTTCACCATTTTATATTGATTTGACATATTTATGACAAATACTTTTTTTTTAGTGAAAATCTGTATCTATTGGCTCAAGGTCAATGTTACTTTTTTTTATCCTGAATGAGGTAGAATCTAATTGCAAAGACATCGTTCCCTTTGATATTACTTTCTATCTTACTCTTTCTAGAACCTGTAATTGTATCTGATCTCTCTGATGATGGGTACCTTCCCTAGCCAAATTCCAGCATTAAGCAAACACTTAAATTACTTCCACAAAACTTAGGCAGAGTATTATCCTGTATCTCTTGTCCTTCAAGCCAAATATTAGGATATTAATCAGTTCCTGGATAAATTAAAAATTCTGTAAATTCTCAGACTGGATTATTTTCAGTTTTTTTTGCAGTAGTTTACTAATTCCTGCTTCCCCCTTCATGTCCAAGGGCACAATGCCGCCTTACTCCAGCGATTTTCAGTCCTGTACAAGGGAGAGCAGTGGACTTCCACTGCCTAGAGACAGACAATGACAAGGCACGGGGAGGATAGTCCTGACCAACTCTGAAATGGGAACTAAAAGAGTAATCTCAAACTTTGTCTTTGATGTCTTGGATTATAGTCTTTCTTGGATCCTATGTTGATGGATAAAATTTTCCTTCGTGTATTATAGGCTTCTTGTTTCAGATATGTGGAATATATTGGTCTCTAGTCATTTATTAACTGGCCTATAAAATCTTTCAGTCCTTTGAATCAAAAATATTTTATCAATATGCTTGGTTTTATCTGCTGTTATAATGTAGCTCTCTGTATTATCCTGTGTATGTCAAGAATTTGGTACCAGTAGGTAGCTATCATAAGAAAGTTACACCATTACTGTACTTTCTAACATGAATTTCAAAATCTTTACAATAGTTGGCAATGCTCTTTACTGCCTGTTGATACATTTGTCTAAATAATTAATACTTATCATGATATTAAAACTCAAATAATGAAAAATTCAATGCAGTCTCATTTCAGAAAATTTCACATGAATCGAATAGCTGATGATATGCCTTTAAAAAACTGTGAAAATAGTTTTTATTGAACTTTGAAGAAGTGTACCTTGCAAGAAAAGTAGACTTTTGTTTTAAAATTCATATTTTTATAATTATGGAGCAAATTTTGTGCAACTTTATAGAAAAATATGAAATTCCAATTTAGAATTCCATCATGAAACGACCCCATTCTAATTTCTCCAGGCCACGGTTTGTTAATATTCCACAAAGTCCCAGGATGCAACTATAAGACTGCATTCAAATCTAGGAGCACGAGGCAATCATGCTCAGCAGAGGAGAACAATAATTATAATAGAGATTAAGTAAAAATAATTAGAAAAAGTTCATCTAGTTTTGATGTATTAATTATTCTGACCCTGTTCTATTCAGAGTCTAATTATCTGGTTCAGTGAAAATGCCAAGATTTCTACGACTCATAAAAATTACATTCAAGTAATTATGTCAGCAAACTAAACAGTATTCATTTACCATGCCTTTTTATGCACACATTTGAATATGCTTTTTTAACTGTTTTTGCTCTTTGTTCCTATTCATGGGAAATAATACCTGTAGAGAAATTTGAAAGTCAGTTGCACTCCAGGCGTAATGTGCAATTCTTGCTGATATTCTTCTTTTGTAAAAACTGCTGTAAGTCTCATATAACCTTTGTTTAAAAAACATGAATTAAAGTTCACTCTTCAGTTGTTGCAAAGAAATCTTTAAAACCTGTAGCTGTAGGTTTTTTTTTAAACTTTAAAGCAGTAACACAAAGCATCTTTTAGAAAGATTCTTACCTTGGGTAGCTCAGAAGATGACTGAATAAGTCTCTACAGTTATTTCTGCTACCCATGTTTTCCCTAGAGACATATTATGGCATTCTACAAAGGAGTCTGGATTTAGGGGGGAAATGTGTATTTATTATCTGAAACTCACCACTAAAGTGATGTTACTCAAGATCCCAAATTACTCAGCTTTTTTAAGCCATGAGTGTTTTTTACATTATTATGGCACAGTTAGAAATTTCTTAATGCTAACAGCTAAGCGGCTTCATATAACAGGCACAGAGAGTTAGACTGGTGAGAAAATTAATATCTATTATATACTTACAATAATCTCTTTTACTATTTTAGTAAAATATTTGGTGGACATTTTAAGCAAAATTTGTTGCCTAAAGTATTTGGATTATTGATTTTCTTTCTCATGTAGAAAGATGGATACAAAATTAGTTGAAACATAACCTTCAATTACATTCACATTGAGAAAAGTATATTAATAGTTAAGGCTTCAACTATTTCCTTGGTGTTCTAATAATAAGATATATCTGTACATACAAATATGTACACAGTTTTATCCTAATTATAAGAAGGGGAACAATAGAACTTTATAGAAAAAAAGTCCTTTATATTTGTCAGCTGTATTCAGTACTTTAACATATCCTAAAATATCAGACATTGGAAATCAAGCAATAATATTTTATTTGTAGCAGTATTCATCCAGGCTTTATGTAGAATGAGAACTTATTTCACATATACCTATAATAATATACACACAGAGTATGTCACTCCCCCACCGAAATATCTGATGGTATGGAATAACTAATTTTTGTGTGTTTTAATGTAAAACAAATGCTCATTTTGACACCTTATGTTAAGCAGGGGCCCCCTTGAACACAGTGCTCTTATTTCCCATTGCTGAGATACAGGAAATGGCACAGTAATAGAAATGTGTGCTTACTATTCACCATCTAAATACATGGCCCTGTCAGGCAAGGTTTGAGTAGGATCTGACAGTGGCTTCAGTGGGAGAGTGGAGTTAGCTCCCCTCACCTTGTTCAGGTAACCAATGTTGTCACATGGTGTGCCCTCCTCGTCATTCCTCATCCCACTGGGATGAGTCAAATTTCACAAGATGACCTTTGGGGTACCCACCGTACCTCAATTAACTGCTTAGTTGTTGCTCCCTATTGCTGTGGGAAATCTCATGGCAGTTTCTGGTGGCACTGGGAGAACAGCTCGAGGACTTCTGCCTACCCTTGCAGTTTGTCAATAGTGTTCCCATCCTGTCAATGGCTCCCTGTCCCTCTGGGACTTGACCTAGAGGTCTAGAACCCTTCTCAGGAATCTGCTTAAACCTGAGTTCTGGATGTGTCCCCTTTGGTCCCCTTTTCTTCACTCCTGGTGAAACTACCAATCATTTTGGAGCCAGAAACATTGTTGTAACAGTCAAGTGTAGTGATTAAGATTATGGAGTCAGACTATTTGCCTATAAATCTTTTCCTTAACACAAAGAAAGAGTGACACAATAGTTACCAGGGGAGGGGAGTTGCCAGGGGAGATAATATTGATGTGTTTCAGGGTACAAACTTGTTGTTGGTACAGAATAAGCCCTAGAGCTCTAATATACAATATATTGACTATAGACAATAATATTGTACTCAAGTAGGTAATGTGAAAATTACTGTTACAACAGCAACCATATTACAATATATAAATGTATCAAAGTAACATTATGCTCTATACCTTAAATTTATGCATTGCATGTTAAAGTTATTTTTTTACTTCATGTTTTATCATGCTCAGTGACACTTCCTGTACCACAGTTGCTTCTTATTTACCTTCTACTTCATGCGTATTTCACTTTTATTTCATGTGTTCCTTTGGGTCATCAAATGCCCTCATATGCATTTAGGAATTCTGAAATTTAGCCAAGCAATATATCATACTGCAATTGCATTGCTTCCTCTTTGTCTTTCATGATTCTCTATATAAGGAATTCATGAATTTGTTCTTTAATGGTTGGGATCATATTTCATAAGACCAAATTTCTTTAATATTCTGTAATAGTAGGAGTCAAAAGGTTTCTATTGACATAATTTACTGTAATTTTTATACGCAGGCAATTGGGAAGTGGTTTTGGTATTTGAATAGACTTGCTGTTCCAAGTGTTAGGGTGTGGGAGCTCAATGATTATTGATCTCTTTACTTTGACTCAGAGGACCTCATGGCATGATCCGTATTAACGTATATGCACATAGAGTCCTGAAGGAGTGTATATTCTAAGGCAAATTCATAATGGTGACAGTGAAAAATAGAAAGTAGTATGTAAAACTCTAAATATCATTATTTTTTAAAAGAAGTTTTTAAGAAATTCAAGGTAAAACACTTCAGGAATTAAAAGCCATATTAAACTTTTACACATAAAATTAATTTTAGTGTTTATGTAAACCTTAGATAGTTAAGTTTTAATAACTTCTATAAGAGAGGGCAGAAGCTAAACAAGATAAAAGTGTCACTAACAACAACACATTTAGGTTATCACAAAATTATTAGTAGAGGTAGGTGATTTAATGTACGTTTTTACAGATCATTATTTAAATATAAGGGGACCATCTGACTAAGCTAGAAGGAGGTAATTCACTTTGCACAGCTTGTTGGCAAGTGAAGTAAAACCTGAAACTTTACATAAGAAGAGTGCTCTAAAAAAGTTGGGGAATTTCCAAACTTAATACATACATGGTAATATAATATCAAAAATAGCAGAAAGAAGGTAGCAGTCAAAGTGTAGTTTGCATCTATGAAGAGAACATTATCACATTTTATTATCAGAATATTTTATACCGAAAACTCTGTGAGCACTGACTGCCTCATCATTGCACACCTTGAGATAGCGTGCTTCATATTGGCGTAAATACGTCCACTGAGAGTTATATTTTTATTGTGGTTAGGATGTAACTTTTGGTATTTACGAAATGATGTAATATCTCTCTTAAGAAAAAAATAAAAAGGTAAAGCAAAGACTTTTAAAAAAAAGATCAAAAGGAGAGATCTTGTTCATGTTCTCATAGTAAAAACTGTCTTCTTTATATGGATACATTGAAATTCTAAAGATAAATGATATTTTCATGAAGAAATATAGGATCTTAAATTTTTGAAGTCTTGGAAGCAATAAAGTGGCAAAAAATAAATATATCTGAAGTTAAAAAAATTCCGTATTTATTAATCAAAGCAACTAGATAGCAAAGGGGTTAACTCTGAGGGAATCAGGACTTCGTGGCTCTAAATAATATCATGATATCTCACAAAATTTTAGACTTTCGACTTTTTTAGATCAGCATATGAGAGATCTACTTATTAAACGCATCATCTATCTCTAGCTCTGTATTTGTATATCTATTTGTGAAGAAATCATGCTTCATTCTTTTGTAAATTTGTATTTTCAGACATTTAAGTTTTAAGTTATATTCATATTTTGTTTATTTATTTCCGTTCTGAAGTAGGCTCATTGAGCAGGAGATATTAAGTAAAGATATAAAATAATAAGAAAGCAAGACATGCAGATATCTGAGGGGAAACTTTCACAGGCAGGGAGCAAAACCTTCATGGATGTCTTTGTGGGAGAGTATTGGGTGAGAAGAATCAGTGTAACCAAAGAGCCATTGGTAGATGAATTCAGAGAGGGGAGGGGTGATAGAGAGTGCACATTGGGAAAGACTTTGTTGACAATGACAATACTTTTGGCTTTACTCTGAATGACATTGGAAGTTATTGGGTGATTTTAAGTAAGACTGTGTGTGGCATGAGGAACATAATTCTAACAGGTCACTCTGGCCTTGGCATCAAAATCAGATGCTGTGACAAGGAACGGTAGCAAAGAAACAAGTGATAAGGTTATTACCAAAAGCTGGGCAAGAAATAGTAGTGGTGACACTACTATTGGTGACAGCAGTGAGATGGTAAGTAATGGTAAGACTGTGAATGAATTACTTTAAGACAGACACCAAAAAATTGTATTGTTATAATAGAGGATGACTATATTGAAAAGTATGAGTCAAAGACACCTCAAGCTATTTGGGTTGAGAAATAACAAGACTGGAGTTACTGTGCACTGAGATTCATCCTGAATTCTAGGCATTTCAAAAAAATTTAATATGTCAACCAGAAACAGGATGATTATAGTTGATTATTTGTAGTGGAGTCAGAAAACCTCTGAACTTTAAGTAAGCCATGAAATGAGAAGTCTTATGGAAGACAATAGTTTCAGGTGGATTTCTGTGTCTGGAAATAGGATATCAATCACCTCTTTCTAAAATCTATTTTAAAAAATGGAGGGAGAGGGAAAGAGTACATATAAAATGTGTTTGAAGTCATTAGAGAGGAAATGCACTTGAGGGGACCATGATTGGGAATGGTGGTGACCATATTCCTCATGCTGCTGTTTATGTCAAGGCATTTCATGCTGCAAAAAACAAAAGCGGATAGATTGGGAAATTGTGTCAAAGTGACACAGAGGTTGCTAGACTGAGAAGAGCTTCTAGTAATCTCATTAATGGAGAAATGAAAGTTGGGGTTCCCTGTGCAGAGGACGGGGCTGTCCTAATACTGCAGGGGGCTGGTTGGACTGAAAAGCACTTTCCAAGAGGAATCCAGGGTAAAATGGAAATAGAGAGGTTTTCTAAAGGACTGAAGCCTCTCTTTGAATCATCTTCATCTCTGACAGACTAAACTGATTTGAGATTACCAGTCCCCGTAATCTATCTGCATAAACAAAGTAAAAATAAATCCTCTCCAGGAAAAGGTAATGTGATCTGAAGTCTCACACTCTCTTCTGTAACTTTTAATATAAAATGTCCAATATTCACTTAAAAATAACTGTGCATAAGAGAAAACAATGCCTGAACAAAAGCCAAGACAAGTGACAAAAGAAGCAAGCACAGAGGAATCCAGATAATAGAGTTATCAGATACAGACAGTAAAACTACAGAGGTTAATAGGCTTAAGAACTTAAGTGGTAAGATGGAGAATTTAATTAACTTTGAAAATAAGCAAATGGAAATTCTAGGACTGAAAAATCAGTAGCTGTAATTAAACAAAAAAAGAATTCTAAAAACAAAAGAGACTGATACATATATGTGTGTGTGTATACATGTGTATGTGTGTATATGTATATATACACACACACACATATATTTTACATATTGCTAGATTTGATTTAATAGTCTTTTCATTAAGGAATTTAAAGCTGTACTCGTAAGAGTATAATTTTATTTCTTCTTATAATATTTTATGCTTATCTCATAAAATGAGTTGAAAAAGACTACAGATTGAAGCATGATAAGGCAAATTAATACCAATAAATAGATAAAAGCTAAAGTGGGGCATGATAAAAAAAGGCCTATTATACACATAACTGGAGTCATAATAGGAGAGGAGAAAGAACATTGCATAGAAAAACATTTGAAGAGGTAATTGTAATGCATTTTCCAAAGCCAACAAATTATTCTGAGACATAATCTTGAAAGTCACTACACATAAAGCAGGTTTAACGAAGAGCATACTTAAGTACCTCGTAATAAAATTCAGCACAGAAATTTTAAAAATTAAAAGCATCTAGTGAACAATTTTTGCTTTTACTTCAAATGAGGAACAATAAGACTGAAGAATGATTTTCAACAAAATAAGAGACAGGAAGACAGTGGAACAGTATCTTCAAAATAGAGGGCAAATACAACTATCAACCTAGAATTCTATAGCTAGCAAAAAGTGTCTTGTGAAAAATAAAGATGAAATAAAGACATTTTTAGACAAAAGCTGAGAGATTTAGTCACCAGCAGACTTGCACTGAAGGGAACATGAAGGCAATTCTCAGGTAAGAAGAAAAATTACCAAGTAAGGAGGCCTAGAGATGCAGAAAGGAAAGAGAGTATATAATGTAAATATGTGAGTAAAACTAAGAAAGAGTAATGATGTGAAACAGTAATTATAGTGTATTGTGGATGGAAAACTAAAATATGTAAGAATCAAAGCAGAAACAGCAGGAGGACACCAGTAGAATTAATGTTTTAGGGTTTTTGCAGTCTGTGGAAATTAGTAAAGATACAATTTATGTTGACCTTTATTTATTTTTTTAAAATTACTTTATTGTTGTTCAATTACAGTTATTTGCATCCTCTCCCTCCCCTCCCCCCC
>PVJI01019607.1:0-30469 GCA_004026765.1 Micronycteris hirsuta | reverse complement strand
TGTCTCTGGTTATGTTCTGCTTGCTTTCTGCTTTTGTTGATTATGATCCAGTCAAAGGTGAGATCATATGGTAAAGCTTTTCCCTTGCAATTCCTGCCCTCCTTCCATCCGAGGAGTGCAGTATCTGAAACACCTGCAGTCATGGTGAAACTAGGTGGGAAATAGGGAAGACACCTCACAGTTTCCTGAACAATTAGGCTCCTGTCAGACAGCACAGCACCTTCACTGAGAAGGTAAAGGCCACGCAAGCAAGCTCATGGCTTCCAGGGCGAGTGACCTGGGACAAGCAAGGCTGAGCAGCAAAGGTTTGGCTTTGGGACTCAGGAACCAGTCAACGGCTAATGATGTAAATGTGTATGCTTGGGTTATATGGTAAGAATGACTGGTTTTGTCTACGAGCCATTTGTTTTTTGTTTTTTTTTTAATTACTTTATTGTTGTTCAATTACAGTTATTTGCATCCTCTCCCCTCCCCCCTCCCCCCAGCCCCACCTCCCCCCCAACCTCCCCCTTCCCCCTTAGTTCTGTCCATGTGTCCTCTACAGTGATTCCTGAAAACCCTTCTCCCTACGAGCTATTTGAATAAGACTTCCACTACTTCCCTTCCTCAGAAGGTTGGGGATCTTATACGCCTCATCTTTTCAAACAGGCTTGTTGCTATTGATAAGATATTCTGTTAGCAGGTATGATTTCAGAAATTTTACCAAAAGTGTGGTAACAGAGGCCAAATATCCTAGAAGTATCGAAAACTAAATAAAACTAAGCTTATGTGATAGGATTGGTGCCAGAAAAACAGAGAAAAGTCTGCTATGATTTGAAAATGTGGTTTGAGTCAGCTTTACTGGATTTGCAAGATAAAGCAGGTAGAATCAACCACATGTCTGTACTTTGAGTAACAAGGGCCAGAAATTTGGGCTTCCTAAAAGTGCTGTGTGAGAGAAAGGTGGAAATGACACAGGGAAATGAACTGGTTTTAGTCTCTAGAAAATTTGTTAAGATTTTGGAGCGGTCGGAATGCCCTGTGTCTGCATGCACGTGTGAGTGTGCGCAGTCAGACACAACAGGGACCCTGGCACACATGTAGACTGGAAAGTAGGCTTGAGCAAGGACAGCCATTTATTCACGTGGGAACACCTTTGTCTGGCTGTCCTGCAGGATCTTCAAAAGTAATTTTACTGGTGCCCAGTTCCAGGAAAGAGCATTTATCTGCAAGGGTCATTTTGAGGTCATTGACTCCCGGGAGGTGCAGCCCTCAGTTCATTGTGTCAGAGCTGCATCAAATCCGTGAGCTTCTTTTCTGAGCAGAAGCCCCTTCGCTCCCCTTTTGTCCTCCAAAGCTGTGGCTTAACTGGGGGTGGGGTAGGCCTAGGTGAGAGCGCTGCCTCTCTGCAGCCACAGGCACCCTGAGGTGCTTCCAAGCTGTATCCCCTCCTCGAGATACACTCGGCCTCCTCAGCACAGCCCGCTCAGGCTTTGGGAGTCTGCGGGCTGGCCGTGGCGTGGGCTCACCCGGGCACTTGCCCTGCAGAAGAAGAAGCAGGGTGGAGCAGCCCAGTGTTTGGTCATAGCCAGAGGCAGCCGTGGAATTTTAGAGCAGAACACTGCACAGCTAAGGTGTGAGGTGGAAGAGAGACAGGTACATGGAGGCCACAGCACCCAGAACCTTCTGTTTAGAAGATTGGGTCTGAGCTGTGGGAGGTGAGCCAAGCTGTTAACACAGGCATCCTGGGCCTGTCCACTGCCTCGGACAGTCTTACCTGTCTGGGACGTGGGACGGCAGCCTTGGGGTGGCCTTCTCAGCCCATCTTCTCGAGGAGTCCAGAAGCCAGAGGGCTGAGAGGAACTTGGACCTGTAACTGCAGTAGGAGGTGACTCTGTGGTGTGGGCATCTGAGGCCAGAGATGTGAGGTGTGTGTGTGTCAGGGGTGCCTCCTGTGAGCAGCGCCGTGTGTCCTCCTGTTTCATTCTGATTGAACAACCTGAGCCTGCAGCTGTTTCCTGTCTTTACTTTCAGTCTTGAGCTCCCAACGTTTCCAAACTGGGGACAAGGGTTGGAGGAGCCATAGTGTGTGACAGATGGAAACTGGGCTACATAGACCTCAGTTGATTGCTCATCTCAAGACTCATCCCAGCCACCAATGGGCAGTTGGTTTGGGGAACAAAGAGTTTGCAAGAAAGTGATGTTTTCTCCCTGTATCCTGATTTTTAGAAGAGCTTTATTCTCTGAAGTGCAGCGGTGTAGCTGGCTAATTAGGGATCAGTCTAACAGGATGTCTGATCTTAGAGGGCCTTGGGGCATGCACACACACACTCAAGCACACACACACACACAGTTTATAGTCCCCAGAATGCCTCTTGCCATAATGGGGAGATTCTCTGTGGTGCTTTGTCTCCATAGGGCTGAGGTCCTGTTAGGAATTCCTCCTGAGCTGTCCGCCCCCCTCAGGCCTTCATGCCTTACCGGGGGCTGCTCTTTACTCAGCCGTGAGGCAAGCATCACAGTGCTTGAGGAATCGTGACGCCAACTGGACATTATGTAGAACTGTCATCTCTGGTATCCCTTCCCCCTCAGGGATTGTGTGTTTCATCTCGGTTCCTCTTTCTGCATAGTCACTTCCTGATCAGATGCTACCTGACCTAGCAGCTCAGCAGGTGCCCTTTCTGGCATCTTTGTCCTTAGGGAAGCTGTCACTACTGGATCCCCAGCAGCATGTGCGTTTATGAATGGCAGGGTCTCTCTCTGTCTCCTTGCTTTTTCTCCTGCTTCTGCCTCACCTCTTATGGTGCATGTCTCCTTTTAGAGTAGTGCCCTCTTTATGCACTCCTGTTTTCGGGAATCCCAGCACCTAGGGAACCCCAGGACTTTTATGTCAGACCATCAGAGAATTTCACTCCTCTAATTCAAAGACATATTCTATCCACATTCAACAAACAGCAGTTACAGAAGTATGACACTGGACCCTATTCCCTCAAATATGAGTGAAAAATCTCAGGGGGGAATTGTGAGATAGGAGGAGGGTATTAAGATCTGGGCAGCTATAAATGTTTTTTTCTTGCTAAATGTGAAAATGTAGCACAGTTTTTTGCAGATGCATCTGTGAATAGGATGAGCTGACAGGAATTCAACCTGATGAAAGTAGCCAACTGCAAAGAAGAAATAAACATGTAATGGACCAAATAGTATATATACATAGTGGCTAAGCCTTCCTACAGCAAGTTAAAGGTTTGGATATGAATCCTCTGTCTCCTTTGCTTGCTGCAAGTAAATATAACTACTGTGAGACAACCACATCTTGTTTTTTAAATAGAGCACCTCAAGTGGCAAATCCCTTTAGTTTGGTGACAATATGGTAGTTCTGTTTTTAATTTCTTGAGTAACCTCTATACTGTTTTCCATAGAGGCTGCACCAATTTACATTCGTACTAACCAGTGCACAAGGGTTCCCTTTTTTTGTCTTTTTGATAACAGACGTTTTAACAGTTGTGAAGTGATATCTCATTTTGATTTCGATTTGCATTTCAGTTTCTTAATCTCTCTTTCTCTCTCTCTCTGCTTTAATTAGAAAAATTCCTATTTTCCAAATTTTCAGTCTTATAGTTTATTAATTATTTATTCTAAACATCTAATGTGCTTTTATGCCTGTCCAATACAATTTTTATTTCAGATAGTACTTTTAACTGTATATTTTATGAGCATTCATATATCCCCTGACAATTGTCATTGTATTATATGCATTGCATATACAAGTTTATTGGAAACTGAAATATATTTTTTTGGCTATTTCCCCAAAACTTCAGCCCCTTTCACCTTGGGCAGTTACTGTACAGCTATGTGTATTGGCAAGGGGGTTGGTGGTGAGTGGTACTAATTGTTTTCCCTCCATTACAGTCAAGTTCAGCTGGCTCAGGTTTTTAAATGTAATTAGAGTTCCCTTGTAATTACACCAAGTCCCAATCATCCAGGGGTGGCCTTTATAATCCTGTTGTAATTAAGCTGAAAGAGTGTTACCCACACTTTCCCCCAGGCTCTCTTTTAATGCTATTTTTGACAAGGTTGGAATATGAGGTTATTGGACCAAGGAATCCGCTCCTGTGTTTGGGGCTTTTCCAGAGTCCGACAGATTTCACAGTCCACAGTGGAATCCAACACCTGCTTGATCCCCATCATTCCTGATAGTTCACTCTCTGCATGGTGCCACCCTCCTGCATGGTCCACGGACTTCCGGGACTGTCTGATCTTCTATGAATACTTCATTCTTTCTTTCTGGACATTGCTTTATCTAGGCTTCTTGCTCTTGCTTTTCATTTTCTTTGTCAGCCCATAGAAAAGTATAGTATGGGTTTTACTTTGTCAAGTTACTGCATGTTATTGTAAGAGCAAAGTTCTTACATGTTCTTCTCTATCCCCCTTGGAAATGAAATTTCACCTGGCTTATTCACAACAGTAGAGAGTAAAAATAAAAAAAGGATTATGGGTTTATTTCTGGGTTCTATATTCTGTTTCATTGGCCTACATGTCTGTCTTTTTGCCGGTAGCAGACTATAACTATTTTGATTATCACACCCATGAAAAGACTTCAGTACCCTACTTTCAATAATGGATAGAGGCATTAGTCGTTTAGTATTATTGTGGGTCTGTTTATTTTCCCTTCAATTTTGTTCATGTTTGCTACATACATGAGGAGCTCAAATATATTTATAATTTTTATATTCTCTCAGTGAATCGACCCTTTCAATATTGTACAATAGCCTTCACTGATTCTTCTATAACATTTAACTTAAAACCTATTTTGTCTACTATTACTAGAGCTCTCATAAAGCCATTTTGCTTAGAAAAATATTATATTTCTGAGATCTATTCCTATCATTATAAATGAATAAATGTTTTCTGAAGGACAGATATATTATTTTAAGCATATGGATAAATAAATGATTTTTTAAGAGTGGCCTATTCACTTTTTACTTGTGTATTTATGTTTAATGGACTTTTTATTGAGCTATAATTGACAAATTGTAAGATATTTAAAATGTACAACATGATTACTTCATATACGTACACAATGTGAAAGGATTCCCCCATCAAACTGACATATCCATCATGTCACCGCATATACACGAGGTCTGACCAGATGCTATCCAGCCATGTAATAGGAAAAATAGAGACATTTACTAAAGAAGATACAAGAAACTTTGTACACAGGACAATGACACCTCAGTCCCCTTCAAAGGAGGCACCTTGGGACCTCACATAGTTCTCCCAATCACCATTAGCTGCCCCATCGTATTTTCCTGAATCTCATCAAGGGTCTAATATCTCTTCCTTTTCAAAGGTGATTATAGCTTTAAGAAAGGCCAGAAGTTGCAGGGCGCCAAATCTTCGCTGGAGGAGAACTGAGTCCCCTGGGTGATCTAATGTTTTGCCAAAAAACTCTGCTCCAGATGTGATGCATGAACAGGTGTGTTGTTGTGATAAAGCTGCCAATCATTAGTTGTCCATGGCTGGCCTTCAGAATCATCCAAATAGTTTCTGTGAAGTAATGTTCAAGCTTAATGCCAAATTTGATGCAGGTTTGTTGCTTTACTTGCTCAGTCATTTCAAATGCGACACCCACACAGTACACATGCTCACTCACCGGCATCTACTGCCCCCACTGACTAGTACAGTAAAGTTGTCATGTTCACATGTGCACATTGCAATCCACTCTCATTGGCTTCCAAATTACATCAATGTTGCACAAACTGTTCTGGTGATATCAACAATGGCTGGACTTTTTCTGGACAGACCTTGCATACCTGTTGGCAATCTGTACGTTTTCTTTGGAAATACATCTATTTAGATCTTCTGCCTATTTTAAAATCAGATTGTTTCTTTGTTATTGAGTTGTTGAACTTGATGTAGATTTTGTATATTAACTCCTTTTGGTGACAAACCCCCCAAAAATCATTTCCAAAATAGATGTCAAGGACTTCACCACATATGTTTTCTTCTAGGAATTTTACGTTTTCAGGTCTTACATTCAAGTCTTTCATCTATTTTGAGTTGATTTTGTATATGGAGTAAGAAATTGGTTCAGTTTCATTCTTTTGCATGTAATTGTCCAGTTTTCCCAACACCATTTATTGAAGATGCTGTTTCTCTACTATATATTCTTTTTAAAGATATCTATTTATTTATTTTTAGAGAGAGGGGACAGGAGGGAGAAAGAGGGAGAGAAACATCAATGTGTGGTTGTATCTTGAGCATTCCCTACTGGGGACTTGACCCACAACCCAGGCATGTGCCATGACTGGGAATTGAACTGGCGACTCTTTGGTTCTCAGGCCAGTTCTTAATCCACTGAGTCACACCAGCCAGGGCCATATTGTACACTCTACAGTCCTTTATAATGAGTTAATTCACCATATGTCTGAGAGTTAATTTCTGGGCTCTCTATTCTATGCCATTGATCTGTGTATATGTTTTTATGACAATACCATACTGTTTTGATCACTGCACTTTGTAATATATCTTGAAATCAGGAAGTGTGAAGTCTTAGTTTTGCTCTTTATCTTAAGACTGCTTTGGCTACTTGGGTTCTTTTGGGTTTCATAAAATTTTAGGACTGTTCATTGTATTTCTGTGAAAAATGTCATTGGAATTTTGATATGGATTCCATTGACTCTGTGGATGCTTTGGGCAATATGAACATTTTAACATTGTTAATTTTTCTAATCCATTACCACAGAATATCTTTCCATTTACTTTTGTCATCTTAAAATTTCTTTCATCAATTTCTTATAGTTTTCAGTATATAGGACTTTTACTTCCTTGGTTAAATTGATTATTAGTTATTTTATTCTTCTTCATACAATTATAAATGAGATTATTTTCTTAATTTCTATTTCTGATGAATTACTATTAGTGTATAGAAACACAACTAATTTTTATATATTACTTTTGTATCCTGAAACTTCACTGAATGTATTATATCTAACAGTTTTGTGAATGTGTATAATCTTTAGGGCTTTCTATATATTATCTTATGCCACCTTTCTGTTTTGGTAGTTTTATTGATTATGCTATCACAGTTGTCCATTTTTCCCCCTTTATTCCCCTCTGTCCTTCACCCCAACTCCCACCTGCATTCCCTCCACTTACTTCATGTCCATGTGATATATATATAACTTTGGCTTCTACTTTTCCTATACTATTCTTAACCTCCCCCTGTCTATTTTGCACCTACCATTTATGCTTCTTATTCCCTGTACCTTTTTCCCCAATCACCCCTGACCCCCTCACCACTGATAACCCTCCATGTGATTTATATGTCTGTGATTCTGTTCCTGTTCTAGTTGTTTGCTTAGTTTGTTTTTGTTTTTTTAGGTTTGGTTGTTGATAGTTGTGAGTTTGTTGTCATTTTACTGTTCATAGTTTTTATCCTCTTCTTTTCCTTAGATAAGTCCTTTTAACATTTCATATAATAAGGGCTTGATGATGATGAACTTTAACTTGACCTTATCTGGGAAGCACTTGATCTGCCCTTCCATTCTAAATGATAACTTTGCTGGATAGAGTAATCTTTGATGTAGGCCTTTTCCATTCATGACTTTGAATAACTCTTTCCAGTCCCTTCTTGCCTACAAGGTTTCTTTTGAGAAATCAGCTGATAGTCTTCTGGGAACTCCTTTGTAGGTAACTCTCCTTTCCTCTTGCTGCTTTTAAGATTCTCTCCTTCTCTTTAATCTTGGCTAATGTAATTATGATGTGCCTTAGTTTGTGCTTCCTTGGGTCCAACTTCTTTGGGACTCTCTGAGCTTCCTGGACTTCCTGGAAGTCTATTTCCTTTGCCAGATTGTGGAAGTTCTCCTTCATTATTTTTTCAATTTCTTACTCATCCTCTTCTCCTACTGGCACCCCTATGGTTCAGATGTTGGAATGTTTCAAGTTGTCCCAGAGGTTCCTCAGCCTGTCCTCATATTTTTGAATTCTTGTTTATTGATTTTGTTCTGGTTGAATGTTTATTTGTCTTCTGCTCCAAATCATTGATTTGTGTCCTGGTTTCCTTCCCATCACTGTTGGTTCCCTGTATATTGTCCTTTATTTCACTTTGCATAGCCTTCACTCTTTCCTCTATTTTGTGATCATATGCAACCATTTCTGTGAGAATCCTAATTACCAGTGTTTTGAACTGTGCATCTGATAGGTCGGCCATCTCTTCATTACTTAGTTGTATTTTTTCTGGAGCTTTGATCTGTTCTTTCATTTGGGCTATTTTTTTTTTTTTTAATTCTCAGCACACCTGTTATGTAGTAAGGGGAGGAGCCTTCGATATTTCTCAGGGTGGGGCAACCCACGTCACTGTGTAGTGACACTGTTTGTGGGGGAGGGGTCTGAGAGGGAACTGTGCTGCTTGCTCAGCTCTCTGCCAGCTTTCAATCATTTCCCCCACTACCCAGAAGAGGCAAATTGGGCTCTTCTGGTGTTGATTCCCAGGTGGGTGGGTTTGTGTACATTCTAGGACCTTGTGGGTCTTTCCAATGAACTCTTCTGTGAGGCTTGGTGTTTCTCCTCCCTCGCAACTCCCATAGGTTTTTTCATTCAGAGATTTTGAGGCTTTATTTCCCCACATTGGAACCTTGTATTGGGAAGTCTGTCTCACTCCCCAGTTGTTCGCCCCAGTTTACCCATACACCAATGTGGGACTACCTGGTCTGCCAGCCGCCACCCTGTCCAATCCTTGAGCCACCTCCTTGCCCTCCCCAGTCCTCCAGCCACTGCCTTGCGGAGAGTCTTCTCTGCCTTGGCTGCCCATCTCTGCCCCTTTTGCTGATCTGGATGAATGCTTCTTCTTGAATTTCTTGGTTGTGGGACTTCCATACAGATCAATTTTCTGGCATTTCTGGTTGTTTCTGTTTTTAAATTTGTTGTTGTCCTTTTGGTTGTGCAAGGAGGCAAAATGTGTCTACTTACACCTCCATCTTGGCCAGAAGTCTCTTTTTCTTTTCTTTTCTTTCTTTCTTTTCTTTTTTTGACTAACTGCTTTGGCTGGGACTTCCAGTACTATGTTGAATAAAAGCAGCAAAAATAAATGAATGTATTTTGTTGTTCCTGTTCTTGGATAAAAACATTTCACCGTTTCACAGTTGAGTATGATGTTAGCTGTGGGCTTGTTATATATGACATATTATGTTGAGGTACATTACCTCTATACCGTTTGTTGATGGTTTTTTATTTTCATAAAAGATATTGAATTTTGTCAAATGCTCTTTATTCACCTATTGAGATGATGATATAATTTTATCTGTTATTTTATTAATATGGTGTATCCTATTGATTGATTTGTGGATGTTGAACCATCCCACTATCTCAGGAATAAATCTCACTTCATCATGGTGGGTAATGCATCTAATGTATTATTTTTTTATTTTTTTTAATAATATATTTTTTTAAGATTTTATTTATTTATTTTAGAGAGAGGGGAAGGGAGGGAGACAGAGAGAGAGAGAGAAACAGCAATGTATGGTTGCCTCTCACATGGCCCTCACTGGGGACCCGGCCTGCAACCCAGGCATGTGCCCTGATGGGGAATTGAACCAGGACCCTCTGGTTCCCAGCCCGTGCTCAATCCACTGAGCTACACCAGCCAGGGTGCATCTAATGTATTATTGAATTTGGATTTCTAATATTTTGTTAAATATTTTTGCATTTACGTTCATCAAGAATATTGGTCTTTCTTTAATTTTATTTCTATTGCAGTGTCCTGTTGGGCTTTAGTATCAAGATAATGTTTGCCTGGTAAAATGTGTTTGCCAGAGATTTCTCCCCTTCAATATTTTGAAAGAGTTTGAGAAAAAGTGGCATTAATTCCTCTTTAAATGTATGTTAGAAACCACCAGTGAAACCATCTGGTCCTGGAGTTTTTCATTGTTAGGAGGTTTTTGATTACTGATTCAATCTTCTTACTATGAATATGAACAGATTTTCTATTTCTTTATAATTCAGCCTTGGTAGGTTATATCTGACTGGGAGTTTATCAGTTTCTTCCAGATTGTCAAATTTGCTGACCTATAATTGTTCATAGTAGGTTTTTGTGAGCCTTTGTATTTCAGTACTACCAATTGTAATGTCTCCTCTTTCATTTCTAATTTTATTTGAGACTTCTTTTTTTCTAGGGAAGTATTTTTTTTAGCATTTGGGAACCTTATTTTATTTTATTATATTATTTTTATTGATTTCATTGGGGTGACAGTGGTTAACAAAATTATACAGGTTTCAGGTACACAATTCCACAATACCTCGTTGGTATACCATATTGTGTACTTACCATCCTGAGTCAAGTCTTTCATTAACAGTTTGGACTTTTTTTGTTTATCTTTTCAAAGTAGCATCTGTTTGTTTCATTATTTTCTATTAGTCTCTAGTTCCTGTATTTCCACTCTGATCTTTGTTATTTCCTTCCTTCTGCCAACTTTGAGCTGAGGTTTTTCTTCCTTTAGAAGTTACTTGAGACGTAAGATTACATTGTTTATTTGAGACCTTTCTATTTTCTTAATGTTGTCATTTATCATTGTAAACTTCCAACTTAGAACTATTGTTGCTGCATCATGTAAGTGTAGGTATGTTATGTTTCTAATCATTTGTCTCAAGATAGATTTTTGATTCTGCTTTGACCCATTGGTGGTGGTTCAGGAGCATATTAATCTCTCTCTACTTTTTTTATTAGCTCAAAATATTTTCAGTTTATAAAACATGCAGCATTGAAGAGCAACTCAAAATTCTAGGTGAATTTTCATGTTTCTTCTTGCTGCCTTCAGAGCACTTACATACAGATAGGCACGGGGCAGAAACCTGAAGCTGGGTGGGACCCTAGGGCCAATTTGGCCAGAATTTTGTCTTCACTGAAGACAGGGTATTATGTGGCCACTCGTCCAGGCCACCTTAGAGGGAGGGAGGACAAGATGATGGGAGGCTAGGAGGCTAGGAATAATAGGACCTGGATATGCAGACTTCAAGTCCCCACCATCCCAAAAGCTCTGGGGAGCCTGGGATACACTCAGAAAGGACCCAGGACTGTCATTTGAGGCTGGCTGCCCCAGCTGACCTCTGCAAGGGACAAGTTGTAATAAGCAAACCTTTTAAAGGGGAATCATTAGTTTTTATCTCTATACCTAAACCAGTTGTTTATCTTAAGACACTTGAATGTACATTCATAGTTTTAACTGTGTTCTACCATAACGTTAATTGCAAAGTGTAGCTGGTAATTAACAAATTAATTGTATATGTGTCTTAATGTAGAAATATGGATTTTCTCAATCTGAAAAATCAGAGGGGATTCCTGGGAAAAATCACACCCTCACACACACTCCGCCCAATGAAAAACTATCCTTATAACTTACAGAGGAATATAGCTATCTACCACAAATCAAATACCACTGTAAAAGATTTTTAAGTTTCCTTGCAACTGTCACTTGGAGGTGGCAACGCCTACTATAATTTGAGAATGATTAAGACATGATTTATATTATTGTTAAGGTTCAGTTTAAATAGGAGGAGCATTAATGAAATAGACAACACCTTCTGAAAAGAAAAAAAAATTCATAGCCTCATAAACAAGTGAAATAATTCCACTAATTCATGACTCCAAAGCAAAATAAACTTTTACTGGGTATTTTATTATAATGCTTTAAAATTTCTTAAAGTTAGATTGCTCAAGGCAGCACCAGAACTGCAAAAGCACTTGCCACTTTAAAATCATAATTGTTATTTTGCATTTAATAAACAATGTATAAACCAAATATCCTCATAGGGGTGAGCAAGCTATTCTTTAGGATAGTGAATGATAACTGTATTTTTTTTAACAGACTAATTTTAATAGCTGCAAGGTTTTCTGTCAATATGACTATATCACTTTATTCTCTTACCAGCTATATATTTTTGCTAAATTTTGTATTATAAGTCTTCACATGTCCACTAAATAAGTATTTATTTAACAAATATTTGTGGCTGCCTCCTTTTGCCAGGTCTTAGTTTAGATATTCAGAATTTTGTAGTAAACAAATCTGCTAAAATTCCTGACATTGAAACCTTGGTCTCAGGTTTTATTTTTATTTATATGAAGTGTAGTGAAGTTAGTCACATATTCATGTGGTTATATGAGATTTCTTATGTATTACATTTTACTTTGCTATTAATTAATGATGAATTATTAGGTATGCCATTTAAATACTTGTTTGAAGTGAATACTAGCCACATCTCTCTATTTAGCGTTTATTTAAAGAGTTTAAGATTTTTTATTTCCAAGATGTTATGGAGGTCTCAGACTTCATTGATAACTTTCCATGGCAAAAAAATGTATCAAAAGTGAGGAAATGTAGGTGTATTAAATCAATTTGTCACGAGAAATGAAAATCAAGTTAAAAAGAATTAGATAATATTTAAACACTATAATTTGGGTATTAGAAATGTTACCCTGACTTCCCATATTCTTTCCCAGTTTGAAAAAATAATTTGAAAGTTGTGAAAAGATATAAAAATTTAAAAAAATCATTTAGTATAACTTTTCTAGAATACCAGAAGAAAAATAATTGTCCAGTTGATTTGCTAAATTTACAGTACAACTCAAAAATCATAGATGATAAATTAGTGCTTTTCTTTTTAATGGCATTTTTCTTCATCCTCTTTTTAATCCTTCTTCTTGTAACCAGAACACTGAAAAGGTCAGTGTGCCAATGTACTAACTAAAGATATTGTATAGAATTTAAATAATAATAACAATAACGTACTGTTAACAGGTTAAGCCCCAGGGACTGACAGCAAACTTTTCGTTTGGGCGACATCGGTGCATGGGACCGGCAGTATCAAGGTTAAAAAATAAATGTTGTAATTTTAATGAAGTTTATTAAAACATTCTAGGCAAAGATGTGGTTTAAATTTGCACACAATACAAAAGGTAACAGTCTGTTTAGTTAATTTTCTAGCTGCGTTGCACCCAAATGTTTTTGTATTTGTCTTGTAACATTCAAAACAATATCTACGCACTTTACGTGCCTTTCCCTCTTTTTTTTTCCTAATTAGTGAATGCTTCTTCTTGTATCGACCCTGATTGGAGTTTCTCCGTGTGAATGCCATGTGAACGCATCTGCCAACTGTTTCCGAAATGTTGTGATTGACATTTTCGTTCCCGGGAAATTTTGGAATATAAATAATGAATTCACAACAGTGGTGTTCAAAAACAGCTCGAATGCTAACTTTCTGTACCATTTTATTGTCTTTCTCAGTGGACTGCTATATGCACTCATTTTATCAGAAATGTCAATAGCAGTTTTTCCTGTATTATATTCGATAACAATTTTTGGTTTATGACAAACCCCTCTTTCGGTTGTTACGTTTTCCATTTCACTCAAATGTTTGGTGGAAAGGACCAAAACACCTCTTTTGTCTTTCCATTTCAAGACCATAATTCCTTTACTATTTTCTTTTGCAATAACTTCGTGTTTCAATTTGGTTGTTACAACTTCATTTGTACTTCCTTTGCGATTTAGTCGTGGCTTTTTCTAACTGATCGTCTCTTGGAGGTCGCCTTCTTACCGTTCCCGACCTCATTATCGTGTGTTTAAAATTTGTATACTTTTGCATTGGCTGCACCATTGTGCACCTGTCTGTACTCTAACTCAACACCCGTCGAGTGGTCACCGGTCCACTGCCTGAACGGAAAGCCCGGCAAAATCGGCTCTGCACTTAATGTGTTAACTATGGATAATGTACTCTACAAATGTTGTGTATATATGTTTAACTTAATCACCATAATAATGCTCTGAGGTATATTATACTACTCTACCCCAATTTTATAGATAAGGAAATTAAGACAGCATCATTTTTCAATATTGAGCAATATTAAGCAGAATACGTAGTAAAACCTAGGCCATTAGACTTCAAAGTTCACTTCATTAAAACTGAAGTGTCTGTACACACTCAGGCCTCAATTACTGGCCAGATCCTTGGATTAAGACTGTGTGGACGTCATCACATGTAGCCTGCATAAACAGAACCCTACGGCTAGGTATTGTCATTGTGTACCTAAGGATCAAACACAGAATGATTATGTTACTTGTCAATTTCTCATGGAGTAACGGTGGAATTAAAATTTATAATCATTTTCTATGACTTCAAATTCCATGATTTTAGGTGATGGTATGTCCTGGTTTGTCCTCATGAGTGCAAGTTTATTCCTGTTATTCCAGCTTAATTATTTATACAGGTGCCTTACCTTGTGGGGACCTCCATTTGGATGATAAAGTTATGTGATTATCTTACTAACACCTTACCATACTGACTCCCAGTTTGGAGCTTCTAAACTGACCGACTTGAGTCACTACTTGGCACTGTTACCAGGAGATGGATCGTCCCTGGAAATATCTATGTCTGAGTATCTCCTGCATGGAAAATGTGGCCCTGTCTTTTTCATCAGAAATATTAAAAACAAACAAACAAACAAAAAAAGCATCTAGTCAACCTGAGAGAATTCATTCATCCCCTGCAAATTGCAGGGTTAGAGGTGGTCCTTCAGTTTTGTGTGGGATGGACCAGATGCCTCATCCTCCCATTCTGACCACTGCTAGGTTATTATTATCAAACATGGAGTGAATACTTAGCCATTTCCAGAAAATAGCTGAGGTTGTATACTTTATCAAAAGATATCATGTGCATCAATATGATAGGTTATAATAAAGGTAATCTAAATCTACATATTTCCATTATAAAGACCTTCAAAAGGCATGCAAAGAAAGATATGGAAGACATAATAGCATTCTCTTCTTTCAAATTAAATAAAATGCTATAGAAACATTTTTATCTCTAAGAGGCATTAGATGGAGGTGATTGAGTTCCAAACTCCAGCTTTGCTACTCACTAGCTGGGCAACTGTATTAAATGATATAAATATACTATGAGTGTGTTGCTTACATGTAAAAGATAAATAATAATAGTAACTACCTCAGAAGGTTGTTGAAGATTAAATTAGATAATGCATGCCTAACTACTTGCATATAGTATCTACTTAATGCATCATTGTTATGTTTATCAACCTTATCAAATTTTCAAAATGGAAATAACCAATTTACTATGACTTTTAAGATAATTGTTTATAAGTCAATAAGTATTTTAAACAAGTTTCAACACGTTAAAATTTTTTTAGCATTATAAAATTCATTAATCATTTTCAAAAGTCAGAATAAATATTCACTGTTAATTCTTTAGATTATGTTCTTGTTTTCACTCCTTGTTTTGTACTATCACAGAAAATATTCTTATTCAAAAAAAGGCTTAATATTTAGTCTCTTTTTTTCTTGGTTCTTATACAATATCAAAAAAGACCTGTGAAAATACAGAATGTTAAAAAAAAAAAAACAACCTTAACTACTATTCACAAGTATGGCACTGACAATGTGATTCTGCATTCAGAAGAGCCTATTTTGATGGCAGAGTTTGGCTCGTCCATGAATTAACTCTTACTTGAGAAAAACGAAATGGATAACTCAGGCAACTATCCCTCTATAAAGATAATCATGGAAGAGTAAGTGTATAAGGTCAGGAGTATGCTCATCTCAGATTTCTTCACATCAGTGCACAAAATTGAGAGGTAATTGACCAAGTTACTGCTGTCCTTTTAGCACTGAAGATTTGTTGATTGTTAGTTGACAGGGAAAATGACATTATTTTAATAAATTGTCCCTCACATTATCACCCTGTGCATGAAAAGAGATGATTTTTATATAAGATCAGGTCTAAGATCTTGAAGGAAGATAAAGAGAAATTTTACAGATCCAGTAAAATCCCTTTGCTTTTAGAGGATAAATTATAGTTTTTACTAGAAAGGAGTGTTAAGTTAATAGTTTCCAGGCAAGTAATGTATTTCAAAGGGCAAAAGAGCTTCCAAGGTCTCCTGTGCCTCTTATTTTTACTTTTATTAAATATTTTATCTTTCTCAAAAATACCTTACTGCTTGTTACTGCTGAAGAGGATGCTGAAATGCAATAATGTAGTGGGCGGCAAGGACAATTCCCATTCTTATATTGAAGCTCCTGCCTCTGAACAAAGATCCTCATGGCAGATGTGTCTGTTTTCCAAGGTGAAGTTCATGTCATTTACTAGTAATTAGGCAGTAGTCTTTATATTGAAGCTTTTTTTAACAGGTAAATATCAAATTAAAATATTTTCTAGGTGTTAAGAATAAAAGACACCTGACACATGAGAAAAAAATAATAAGTTGACCTTATTCTGATACTACTCCAGCAGGGGAGTGAGACTGAACTCAGCTTCATTGGGAGGAAGAAGTCTGGGTGTGCAATGGGGATTTAAGTACTGAGGATGCTAGTGAAAAAGTATTGGAGAACATTCAGTGGGGAATGGAGGGAAGGTTGATCAATAGATATGTCAAACATTATCAGTTATTTCTGAACATGCAGATGTTTTTTCTCTGTAATTAGGCCATCTATGTCTGCTAATGTGCAACCATTGAAGTTAGGCTTTCCCCTTCTCTCAGAGACTAGGAGATAGAGGTACTATTGACTTCCATGTACATTTTAAGGAGATGGTTCCCTTTTCCTTAAGAAAGACAGTTAAAAAAAACTAGCAAGAAGTTGGAAGATTTACATATATTTCACAGGGGTAGAGAAAGAATATATAATTAAAAGTATTCTAAAGTAAAGGTTCCAGGAAAAAAGAGTTCAAGGGTCTAGTTTTTCTGCCTAAGGGAAGAATTATACCTGAAGTTTAGTCGAACTGAGTGTAATGTTAAAGTTGTCTTGGCCATTGGTTACTATTACTATTATTTTAATATTCATCTACAAAGAAATAGTATAGACTATTCCAACAGATGAAATAAGTACACTTATATGATAATCACTGTGACAAAGAATATTAATAAATATTAATGTCTGCCGTTTATTTAAGGGTTTCTATTCATCGACAAGAACATTAATATTTATATTCTTTAAAAATATCTTTTGAAATAGATATTATCTCATAGAAGAGGGAGCAATTGAGTCTGCAGAAAACTAAATTTTCTAGGCCAGTCACTGAATAGGTGACTGAACTGAAATTAACCCCAGATCTCCCCACAAAGTATAAGCTTTAGAATCAATCCTGCATTAAGTCATGTCTCTATTAATAACAGTTCTATTATGTTATTTAGCTTAGTTAACTTCCCTTTGTCTTAGTCCTTATCTATAGATATGGGCCATACTAGTATCTGATCAAAGGGTTAGTATGAACATTACATGGGACACAGCAAAGGAAAATATAAGTAAAAGGATGAGCCCATAGTAAGCATCCTACAAAGGTTAATTATTGCTACAAATGCAGTGCTCTCACTGCCATACTACCTGCAAAGGAGTAGTATTTTGAGAATTTAAAAATAAATTATATGGGAATCATTGTATCAATTACTTATCTTTTCCTATACTGAGTTTTACAGGATTATAGGTTACTTTAATTAACTTGTTTTCATTATGGATTCTGTTATTTTTATTAATAAAAACAAACTATGGTAAAATACAAAATAAAATGCAGGAACATGAAATTAGTACTCTATTTACTACCTTCTTTATAGTAGGAGTGTGCTAGAATGGTTAAGCAGAATTATAAAGCTAGATATTTGAATTCACATCCTGACGCCAAGACTAGGAGGTAACAAATGGCAAGTTAATCTAAATCTCTAACACTCTTAATCATCTTTACCATCTGTAATTAGGAATGATCATAGTAGTTCTCATTGTCTTTGTGAGGAGTAAATAAACTAATGAAATGCACTTAGAACAGTTCCAGGCTCAGAGCATGCCTTTTAAAACTGAGAGCTTTCATATTGTTATTTAATAACTTTTTTATCTGACACTCAGCACACATTATACTCCTGGAATTCCATTATAGAAGCAAATAATAAAAAGCAGTTGAAAAAATTATTTGACATTATAAGACCTTTAATTGTTTCACATATGGGAAATACAGACCACCACTACTTATCTGGTGAAGTTCAAATCCTTCCTCATCTTCTCTTCTACACTCAGACTAATCAGCTCGAAGACATGGGTCAAAAAATATTTGAATCAAAAGAAAACAGAAATCATTCGGTAAGAACATGCAATTTACATGCTGCCATTCTCTTTGAAAATATAGTAATAAATAAAAAGTGGAAATTTTAATGCTAATGGGGCATGTCTTTTGTATATATTTCTACACACACACACACACACACATATATAAAGTAGGTATGTATTATGTATGTTCTTACTACAAGCATATTAGGTTAGGTATAGCAAATCCATATATAACTACTCTTATGAAAATTTAGAACACACTTTTAAATGGATAAAAATATTTTACATATTTTTCAGTAGATTCCTAATTATTTAAATAAATGGTATACATTCATGTTTATTAAGATCTTTAGAAACCATCTCTTCTACAACAGTGATTTTCAACTTTTTTCATCTCATAGCACACATAAACTAATTACTGAAGTTCTGCAGCACACCAAAAAATATATAGATTTTTGCCCATCTGACAAATAATAGGTATAATTTTGATTCATTCACACCAGATGGCTATCGTTGTATTGGTTATTGTAATTTTTAAATTTGACATTTTTAAATTTGAAAAGTGATCAGCGTCCCTGACCAAATAGCCAGGTATTGCATGTTTTCAAAGTTCGCGAGGCATGCCAGTGTGCCTCTCTCAGTACACCAGTGTGCTGCGGCACAGCAGTTGAATATAGCTGTTCTGCAACGACCTACCAGGAAGCCAGCCTGCTGGAAGTCTCGTGTGAAGTCTCATCCTGTGGGAAGTCAGACTGTTGTCTCTAGTAACAATTCAGGAAGTCAAATGATAACTTCTGTAACACTTACCTTAAAATGGCAGGGATTCACTATTAACCAGCAATTTCTCTGATTTTTGTCCTTGGTTCCAACTTAAGACCAACCAGAGAAAGTCAAATATGTATCCCTGATCAATCATACAGGATGCCCCACTTCTAGTTCCCCATAGTGCCTACAGCTTCCCCATACCAATTACCTCCAGTCAGGACACACCTGAAACTTTCTCTTTATTCCACTATAAATCTTTATCACTCTTCTGCCAACTTTTGAATCTGTACCAAATGCAAGTGATATGGCTGATTCTCTCGCTATAGCAAGCTCTGAATAAAAATAGCCTTTCCTTGCTCTCAGTTGGTTGGCCTTTGTTAATTTCCACAGATAGCGGAAGACCCACGATGATCTGCCCAGTCTTTACTGCTTGTTGCCGCAGACCTCAGCCTTTGACCAGATGCAGTACCCACAGAGGCCAGGGGCTGCTTGCAGACTGCATAGTCTGCGAAGGAAGACGTGGTAGGTCAACTGGGCATCTGAACTCCACTCTCTTTACCTTGAGTTCCTGAACTATTCTTTGGTTCCTGGATTTTTTTACTGATTCTCATTTACTTGGCATCTTTATCCTTGGTAGAATCAAGCTATTCTTTTTCACTCTTCCTTGCTATCATTTGTGTTATAAGCAAAATACCATATTTTTCAGACTGTAAGATGCACGTCCTGCCCCAAAATTTGGGAGGAAAATGGGGGTGCGTCTTATAGTCCAAATGTAGCTTACCTGGCTGCTTACACTTACATTGGTGAAAGATTACATTATTTGTGTTATTAAATATTTTACCACATTTTTTGCTTCAATTTTTTTTTTTCCTCTTTTCCTCTTCTAAAACCTAGCTGTGTCTTATGGTCCGGTGCATCTTATAGTCCAAAAAATACGGTAAACTTACTGTAATAAGAAAGATAAAAAGCATTTATTCGAGCAGAAGGAACTGCAGCCCAGGACACACAGAGGCAGGCAGCAAACTAAGCTGTGTTCTGCGGAGACAAAGGGTAGGCTGTCTTTCACAGCAAAATATTCCTGCTCAGGTTCCCCATTGTATCTGTTTTATGTAAATAAGGTATCCAAATTTATACACTTTTGATTGACCTGAATTGCACAGCCTTGATTGGTTGGCATTATGCATTCTGTTTGGTCCTTATGGAGGAGTTCTAGCTGAATGAAGCAGGCCTTAGTCCATTGGCAGAAAGACGGAAATGGTGACTCAGTATAAACCAGCAGGGTATAGTGTAGGAAGCCAACAATTCAGCCTGAGGTTCTTCCTAGTACGCAGACTATCAGTAGCCATGTCAGCAAATGATCCTTGGTCTATTATTATTTATTAAATCAGGGCCATCTGTTTGACCATGGGGAATACACCTCTGTAGTTAAATTCCTTCTCCAGGTTCACATCAAATGAGTCTTCTCGGGGTCCACAGTGTTAACTGTTTTGCATTCTGCTTTCTAAATGTGTGGTTTGTTCCTAAGAAGGAGAATCACAACATAGAACATATGCATAGGTCTTATACTCTTGTTTTTTAAGCCAGCCTCGCAGACAAATGAGTTTGGTTTTTGTTTCCACAAATGCAAATGAATTCTGTTCTGGTTCAAGAAAGAATCCATTAACACTCATGTGTAATGAGTCAATTTTGCATTTCTGATTGCCTATAAATGTGTCTGTCTGTTCTTTGATTTCTCCTTTGAATCATTTCTTAAAACTTCTTACTGATTTTCTCAATAATTGGGTAGAATGAAATTATTGATATATGTTCATTTATATATGTTTGAGTCATGAATTTATTCTAAACTTATGTGACACTGCATATAAATCATATGAATTAAAATTTATATAAAAGTATATATTTCTTAATTGTCTTTACTTGTGTATATCTTTTGTGTTTGAACATATACATAGTGAGAAGTTTCATAAAGTTTCGCAATTGACTGAAAAAAATATTAAGTGCTGGAGTCTTCTATTTGAAAAAAATGAAACACTAAGGAACAAAAAACAAAACTGCCTACTAAGACTATTTTATCTTACATTTGAAAATATGCCTTTCAATGATTAATGAATTATGTATGAGAATGACAAGGTACATGTTTAATATGTTTAATATGCTGGAAATTTTAATTCAGTTTGAAAAAATTTTATAAGATATAATACTAATTTTCAAATGGATTATCCTGGCATCATTTCCCTATTTGATCCACTTAAGTTGTTGGTTTAATATCTAATTGTTTCATGGTTGTTGTGAACACACTGACTACTTTCAGGTGTTGATTCTTAGAGATGCAGATGACTGTGACTTCATTACAGTAAATCATATTTTTAACATGCTAAGGAAATGCACACACATCCATACACACAGCATCTGATAACATAAAGCAGGTAGACATCTGTTCCTTCTTTGTAATCTGGCAAAGGCTAAGCAGGTCTTGTGTGATTCTCTTTAGAAAAGTATGTAAATCAGAGTCCCTCTGTATAATCTCAAAACAAATTGTTGAAGACGTAAAACTGAAAAGGTACATTAGGTATTTTCTTAATCAGTTATTTTAAAATGTATATTTTGATATTTAATATTCTTATTATCAGGCTCAAAGCTCAGTTCCTAAAGGAAAAGGAACATTATATGTTTCCTGGTAAAAAGAGAAAAAGCATAGAATGGTAATAGTTTGTTCTTCAAAATAGGAAACATGACTATAGATTGGCTAATGAGGATAAATGAAGAAGAAGATTTTATCAGAAATTGTAATGAAAAAATGTATTATGAGGTTGTTACTAGACTCAACCAGAATACAGGACAGAAACTGGCACAGAAAGCCAAGTACGTGATGTGCAGGCCCAGCGCGAATCTGTAGCTGATGGAGGACATTGAAAAAAAGATGGATAAAAATTACAATGAAAGGCTGTCTTCGGCTCCTAGGTGTCCTTTCCAAATTCTATTCCACAAATAATTTGTTGTTGTTCACTGAACTGTTTCAGCCTGTGAATAGCCCACACATTCTGTTTACTCTGAAACCAAAATGACAACTGAAGGCCTTTTGTCCATGTGCACATTTGGGGAATAGAGTACATTTCCCAGTGTTTGGACATTTTTTTTTTTTTTTTACAAAAGACTTTGAAATGTATAAACTAAATAGTTTAAGCTTATGATGGCCTTGCTGTCTTTGCACTGTGCAGTTTTGATTTTTGATTCCATAATATGTTGGTTATGTGCTTACTTTGGCTCCTACTACTAGGATGCTGTCATATATATTTTTCTTTGTTTTCTATCCCTGTGATGTAATGATTTTTAAATCCCTGTGATGTAATGATTTTTAAGTCCCTAGTTAGACATATGTTGTCAAACTCAAGAAACTATTAAAAACAATTTTAAATATTTTAATATAAATAAAAATGAATAAAATAATAAAGAAAAGTACCTCTTGGATCTGTTTTTAAAACAAACCAAAATTCAATCAAATCAATTTGAAGATCTAATTGATTTTATTGAGTGATTCACGAATCAGGCAGTATCCCATCTAGTAAATGGAAAGGTGCTCTGAAAAGTTGTATAAAATGGGAGACTTTTATAGGCAGAAACTGAGCAGGACAAGAACGCTATTAGCAAAAGAAAAGAAAGGAATTGTAATAACTATGTATGGTGTCAGAAGGGCAGTAAACTTATTGGGGTAATCACTTCAAAAATTAAATAAATGTTTTATCACTATTTTATACACCTGAAACTAACATATTGTATACCAACTGTAATAGAAAAAAATATTAGCAGATGAAAAAAACAAGAAGAGGAGAAAGGGTTGCTTCAGGGAGGAGTAGCTTGCTTTGGGGGAAGGGCAACAAGGGTCTTACCAGGCAGATTACTTCACTGGTATTGATTAGAAAATTACAGATGCATTGGTTTAAGAGTACATTCCTGGGAGAGGCTGAAACTGCAGTTAGGTCAGTTATTAAGCCTAGGTTAGGTGCTATGGACTTCAGCACAAGTGACTCCATTTTAGGACTGCAGTTTTCTCTTTAACAGATGCTTCTTCAAACACCAACATTGTAAAGTCATGTGATTTTCTCCACTTCGTTTTAGCTGAATGTTTGAAATCTTTTGAAATTAATGTAGGAGAGGGACATGAGAACTATATAAAGTAACTAAAATCAAACCAAGCTAAGTCAGGACCTGCTATGTGCTGCCTGACTCACAATTCCGCTGACCAGAGCTAGAAGCAGACAATAAGGAACCTCTGGAACAAAGAAAATTTCTGCAAAGATTGATTAATAGCTACTCATCCATGCCTTATTGTTTGCCCATACAGAAAAGTAAAGCATAAGGCCATAAAATATGCCTCGTAAAGGTTAAAGTTAATCCACCTTTTTTTTCCACCTCCATTTCCCCATGACAGCAATCTTCCATAGAAACTACAAGAGACAAGCTCAGCCCCTGGTTTTGGTTGGGCCCTCTCTTCCTTCTCTCGTGAGAAGAGTCTGCTAGTTTTTTTGTAGGAGTGGCTTTTCTTGCTTGTCTGCTCTGCTCAATGAAACCTGCTTTCCACTTTAATCTCCTCTGGCTTGCGTGCTTGCGTCTTGAATTTTTCTCTTTACAAAGCCAAGATCATTCTTGGCTTAGGTCTTGAGTTCCCACTAGGGACTCCTTCAGCATCAAAATTATAATATATTTGCACTATTTGTTACTTTTCTTTTCCTAATATTAGGATATTTAGTTATATTTTGGTATAATTTTCACAACACTAATTTTAATGTCAATATATATTTTTAATAGACTCTGGAATATCAAAACTATTTCTCTCACAGGAACTTTACATTTGTTGTTTTTAACTTTCATTGTTAATACTATGTTGAACATTTCATGTGCATTTTCATGTGCAATACTATGTGCATTTTTTGTCTATACTTTTGATTTAGATGAAATTGTCAAAGTGTTACAGAACAGATGGGAGGGGGGCTCTGAACAATATGAAAAACCCCCCTTTTTTCTTCAGGGGTTCCTCCCCCTTACCAGGTTCGCCTTGACCACCGCCAGAGGAAAGATGTAAAAGGAAAGGAATTATTATTTAGAAGTTGTACAGACTAAAGTTCTTTAGAATATGCATAAACACACACAGTCCTTCCCTCTCCCTCTGCCCCGTCTGGGGTACCGTATCTCTGGCAGGATCCCGGCACCATTCACGCAGCAAAAAGGGAGCACTTCCAAAGCCACGTGGTCCCCACTCACCAAAACCCCGTGGTGGTCCCAACAAGACACTCAAGCCAGATGGTCCCAAAAAGAGCCACCAAATGGCTGCCGCGCCTGGGTTTAAATCCCATCGCCAATCTTTCTCTGCAGCCTCATTTCCCGCTCCTCCCACAACTGGCCACAGCTGCCAGCATTCTGGGCAGGTGTGGCCCTGTGGTGCGGAGCCAATTATCTCCAAGCTCTTCTGGACCACATTACAAATCCCTCTTTTGGGGCCCCCCCTCTTGGCTGCACCCTCTTACAAAAGTTGTTATATTTCTACTACTGATAAGGCACAGAGTTAGCCATCAGAAATAGGCAGATTGTGGCCTGGCTGGTGTAGCTCAGTGGATTTTGCATGGGCTGCAAACCGAAAGGTCGCTGGTTCGATTCCCAGTCAGGGCACATGCCTGGGTTGTGGACCAAGTACCCAGTGGGGGCCATATGAGAGGCAACCACACATTGATATTTCTCTCCCTCTTTTTCTCCTTCCCTTCCCCTCTCTTTGAAAATAAATAAATTTTTAAAAAATCTAAAAAAAAAAAAAGGCAGATTGTTAGAGGAGGAAGTAGTTAGATATTGTTAGCAAAAGAGGAACAGTCGCCATGGGGAGTAACCAGCATCATTCTGCCAGATGAACAGGGAGAGGGATCAAATAGTGAGGGAGAATTGCTTTCACTGAGGCATGCCCAGTAGAAACCAAAC
The DNA here is from genome assembly GCA_004026765.1 of Micronycteris hirsuta. NCBI lineage: Eukaryota > Metazoa > Chordata > Mammalia > Chiroptera > Phyllostomidae > Micronycteris > Micronycteris hirsuta. The sequence continues at coordinate 5,669 of PVJI01019607.1, read as the reverse complement.
AATGAAGTTGAACTATGAAGCATGCTCAATAGAATCCAACCATAAAAGGGGGAAAACACTAGCCTGGGAAAGTCTGAGAAAAAGATTGGATAAGGTAAGGGCAAAAGCCCTTTCAACATCTAGGTAAGAGATTGAATACTTTGAAGCCAAACCTAGTCTTTCCTAAACCCAAAGAAATATATGGAAGCTTGTTGGTGGAGTCCATGAGGCAGCTGCTACCTGATAGCTTCCCTGCTCTCTGCCTCTCAGTCAGAAATTATTCTGTCACTTTTTGACCTAATATACCTTGCCACTATCACTTAAAACTCCTCCTATGTGAGTGTCCCTGAAATTATTTCCCCACGAAACTACTAAAGAACCTATTTCCTCTGGTAACAAGATGACTGATAATTGGTTCTATTCCCAACAAGCTTATGTTCTATAGAGACACTATTAAAATATATGTGCACACAGAAAAAAATAGTGTCTGTTCTTAGTCCCTCAATGTACAAAAACACCAAGATTAAGGATCTTAAAATGCTGAGAAAAAGAAATTAAAAAACTAATGAAAATAATTTGGTATAATTTTATGTTATAAAATATCAAATAAATTTGGTAGTTACAAGGCCCATTAGGTAATATTAATACATTAATTACTATCTCTACCTGCAGCATTTGGCAGCAGTAGGTCTCATAGGAAGTTCTCCACTCCTAGGCATGGGTCCCTGAGCTTCTTGACTCAGAATCACAGCAGCCAGCACTGTGGGAAGGTGAAGAGCTTCCCCTGGGATGACTCCTGCAAGCATGTCCACCTCACAGCCTTCCTGGGCTACGAGGCTGGTACAGTCCATGTCATGCAGGAGGTTGATAGTCTAGGATCCAAAGTGAACAAGGATCCCCGCACAGTTCCACCAGCTCTCTCCCTATACCCTTTCCTCCTGCATGGCTGCTACTTCACTACAGATCACAAGCCTGCTTCCTTACTACACCAAGCCACATGGTGAATCCTCAGAGAGGCAGACGTAGCTCCTCCCTCACTACAGGCAGCATGGCAGAATCTCTCCTGGCTCACACCTCCTTCCTCATAGCTACCTCCTCGTTCTCCTTATGGCTGACCATCATGGCTGCCTCCAGCGACAGCCCCCATGGCTCCTATCTCACCACAGACCTCAGAGAAAACCAAATTTCCTTCTCTTTCAGACCACCCTTATTGTAAATGCTGGCTCAGAACTTTCTACATGACCTCATATCCGGCCCCTCCTACAATCGGCTACTTTTGCCACTTGCACCATATCTTTACCTTCATTGGCTGCCATCTTTAGTCAGGGCAATAGTGACTTAGAATGCAAGGGCCTCTGCCTCTCCTGGCTATGTCAAGAGTCAGGGTACATTCTGGAAGTCATATACACCTTTTGCCCAGGGCAATAGCACAGCTATTATCCTGCCTTTTGTTTTGCAAAATATCTTAACTCCTTCCCCTATCCCTCAACCATGGACTCTGGGGACTTTGGGGACCCCTCACCTGCACCCCGTTACAGGACCACTTAAGAAAGACCAAATTGCAAAGGAAGAAGGAGCCTCCTAATGTCAGGAACAGATTCTGCAGCTCAGTAGAAATTATTTTCCAGTGGGAAACATATATATATATATATTTCTAGTTAAAATATCTTGCTATTTTAAAACTAAAAGTTGCTTATAAAAGTTTTCTTCTTTTTTGCATTGAGGTTATTTTTTTAGATTAAAAAAACTCTGTCCTATTACTCAAACAAATCTTTGCCTACCGGAGAAGTTCTTAAGCCACATTTTCAATTCAATTATTAATAATCAAATTAACATTCACAGATTAACAGAAGAAAATGTCCAATGTTTATTATATGAGTGTGCATTCCAAGTTTCTGTAATGAGACCCAGAGAGGCATTAGGAAGTTGAGGTTTATACAGCATCCTGGAACTAAGAAGAAGGACAAGGATCTGGGATTTAGAAGGGGAAATAGGAAGTTCACAACTAGCTGAGGAAAAGAGAAGCACTTGGCAAAAAGAATTCCTGTTGGGCAACCCAAAAATACAGGGACAGAGGGGAGAATGCAGTAGAACAGTTTTATTTTACATGGATCCTTCCTTCCTGCTATATTTAATTCTCATTAGGCTCAGATGAAAATCCTAAAGTGAATGTGCCTAGGTGATCATGCCAAAGTTATCTTCCTGAAGCAGGATCTTCTATTTTAATTCCTTTGCTCAGGAAGAGGGAAGGTCAAAGGTTTTTTCTTAGTCTTATTTCTTAATAACCAGCTTAAAATTAATATTTCAAAAGGCACATTTTGGGGTGGCAAAATTTGGCTCTCCTTCAATATACAATTTAATCTTAACTCCACCCATGACAATTTTATGCAATAACTTATCTATTCGAAGAGGGTAAATCATTTTATCTTTACTTCTTAATGTCTCACAGATTTCAGCATAGCTCTATCATGAGAATTCTGCAAATAATTCTGGGGTTTGATTTTTCTCATCTGCCTTTTATCTCTTTCTCCATTCCTGATTTGTCATCTAAGATTTCTATGCCCTTTGATGTTCCAAAGTTCTAGATTTTTTTTCCAAATCGTCTCCAACTTGAATTATTGGAAACAAAACCATATATGATATCAAAGTTCTTTGACAACAAAACCTTAAAAGTCAAGTTAGGGACAATCAGCTGAGAAATTTAACATATTTCAACCTAAGAAATAGGCATGGAATGCCACTTAAAAGCTGAGAGAACTTGATACAATTAGAAAGCTGTAGGAATAGAAGCCTGTGTTTTCATTCATGATTTAACATTGTGTGTATGAATTAAAAAGGCCTAAATATTTTACATTATGTTTAATTATTATTCCTTATGCTATAAAATGAGTCGATTAAATCTATTCAATATGCTATTGAATGAATCCAACCAATGTGTTACCAGCCTAATTCAACATTGTTATAGGCCACAGCAAAAGCATACCCAGGACAGTGAAACAAGGAAGAAATTAGCACAAAAGAAGCAACAGGAGAGCATAGGCTGGACCTCTTTGGCTCACTGGTGAGTCAGAGAAAAAGGGGAGTCTTGGAAACAGGTTCAGGAGGTTAGCCCAGGATGAGCTGCTCCTGCCCATTGCTCCCCTGGTTGTAAGTTGCACGGGTCTCCTTGAGTTTAGGAGATGCATGCCTGTGGGGGGAAGAAGAGGAGGAAGGGAATGGTGCAGGCATGCTCCCCAGAGGCATATTGTACACTGGGTCCTATGTATTGAGGGGTTTTTACCTCTCCTTGTAGGCAGGAATCTTAGGGGAGGTCTCATTGGAGTAGTCATCAGTTTCCCAGGTGTGTTTTTTCAGGGTTGTGGTTGTACCTGATGGATTGGTGTCAGAGCAGGAGGTCATTAATCACTGCAGCTGGTTCTGATGTCAGCCATGGCATCACTTATCTGATTTTGCTGCTTTTCTGGTCCTGGAGCTGAAATACAACTGAGGCCTAAAGGTCATTTTTAGAGAGGAAAGGTTAGGGGGTCTAAACTGCATGACCAGCAGTATGCTAGGGGAGGAAAGGTTACCCAGGGGGTAAGGTCCTTGTTTTCCCAGTTCTGCCCATTGCTAGGCCCCTGGGGCTTTCAGTCCTGCTGACCTTCTGTACCTGGCCAGGGTGCTGGGTCAGGGTGCTGGATGATGCCAGCTTGAATCAAAAAGAAAGAAAGGAGAAAAGATCATATTAAAGGAAGTTTCTGCACAGTTACACTAGCTTATTTACTTTGTCAAAGCAAAAATTTGCACTACACAAAGTTATATAGGCAATGACAACTTTATTCAAGGTTGTGTCAATAGGGAATAGAGACTTCAACTCAACTCTGCTAAATAAAAAAAATTCTGGAGGATTTCTTGGCCCTGGGATGAGCTAATGAAAAAGTCCAGTCATGTGCAATTCAATGGCAGCGATACATTTTGAGAAGGCATTGTTAGGCAATTTTGTCAGTGTACTAGCATCATAGAGTATCTTTACACAAACCTAGAGGGCATAGCCTACTCTAGACCTAGGCTGTATGGTAAAGCCTGTTGCTCATAGGCTGCAAGAATGTACAGCTTCTTTTTATTTATTTATTTATTTTTTTTAGATCTTACTTAACAGAAGGGAACAGAGGGAGAAACTTAAATGTGTGGTTGCTTTTCACATGGCCCTCAGTGGGGACCTGGCCTGCAACCCAGGCATGTTCCCTGACTGGGAATCGAACTGATGACCCCTTGGTTCACAGCCCGTGCTCATTCCACTGAGCTACACCAGCCAGGGCGTGAATGTACAGCTTCTTATAAAACAACACAAGGTTAAATTAAGTGCAAGAGAAAAATGATGCAATCAAGGGATGTGATAAGCAGGGAATGTATGAGGCTGTGGCTTGATTAACACAGTACACTGTTTGACAGCTTTTTAAGTAGAAAAAGTACACTCTGAAATAACAATAAAAAGTATAGTATGCTAAATGCATAATCCCATAACATGATGGCTTGCTATGGTTATCCAGTATCAAGTACTACAGGTAATTATATATGTGCTGTTCTTTAATATGACTGGCAGTGCATATGTGTACGCCAGCATCACCACTAACACATGAGTAGTAAGTTCTGCATCCATGCCGTAATGGTTATGATGTCACTATGATAGATGTTGCTTAGCTCCATTATAATATTATGGAACTGCCATCATATACGGGGTATGTCATTGACTTAAACATCATTATGCTGTAAATTACTGTAAGGAGGAGGAGATTAATGAGAAAGTTAATCAATGGGCTATCATTTGTGAGTTAATGGGAGTTATTCCTGAATAACTTTTTTTTTCTCTGTGATTAGGCCATTTGTATCTGCTAATTGATGTTTATTGGCTTCTATCCTCCAACAGAGACTGGGACACTGGAGTACTACGTACTTTGATGTTTACATTTCAAAGAGATTATCCTCAAGCCCTAGAGAAAGATATTCCCTGGGTCCTAAAACCCTCAAGAGCCTTCTCAGGAGATTTATATGCATTTCAAAGACGCAGATAATGACTTTGCAGTTACATATTTTCTAAAGTAAATGTTCCACTAAAAGGAAGTCAGAGCTATGGCTGAGAAGAAACCTTCTTAAAGTTTAGTTAAAGTTTAGTTTTAGTTAAAGCTGAGAGAAACTTTAAGATCATCTTGGTCTCTGCCTTGAGTTTCCTCGCCAAGGAATAGGGATGGAGAAGCCATGCATATGCTTAACAGTGTTGAACTCTGTCTGATCCATAATGAGGTGAGTGGAAAAATACAGCAATCCAACCCAGACAGGACTACCAGTGGCCCAGGTAGTCGGGAATGAACATTTGGTTCCACTCCTAAGGTTGAGACCCACAGGCAACCTAGATGTTTGCTGATGGCAAAGGAAAGACCAACTGAGAAGAAGGTAGTTAAAAAAACAAAAAAACAGTTACAAAAAAATGTGTGTAATTCTCATGAATATTTCTTCTTTCTTATTTTGTAGTGAATATGTTTGTGTATGTCAAATATCTTTATTTCCTTCTCTCCTTAATTCACTTATTATATAATAGGTAACTGACTTTATATTGTAGTATTTAAGTATTGTTAATTTTAACTGATAGTTTTTAAGTTACAGGATATCAAACAGAAGAGTAAATATCATGCCAAGACTTTACCTCCTTTTCT
>PVJI01019606.1:0-30684 GCA_004026765.1 Micronycteris hirsuta | reverse complement strand
TCAATCACCCCTCTTGCCTATTCTTGACTATGCCTGACGTTAGAGGACTCAGCACCTTCCCTTCTTGATTCTAATAGAAAGTTCCTTCTTTCATTAGTATCTTAGGTGTCTGCTGAGTCACTTTCTTTCCTTTCAGAGAGCTACATTCTCCAATTCATACAGAAAAGCACAGATTTCTTTTCTCGAGTCTTTGCCCTGTCTGGAGTACTCCCTAGCACTGGAGCTCTCTTACTATTTCTGGGTTTTCTGGTTGTCCAGATTCCCTGGGCATCATCTGAGGCTGGTGCTCCAGTAAATGGGCTGATGCTCGATAAGCGTCCCCAAAGTTTAGTGGCTTAAAACAAGAGCAAATCATTCTTTGTTATCATTCTGAGCCCTGGCTGCAGAATTGCTCTGCTGGTTTCTCCAGGGCCTCTGTGTGCTGCTGGAAAGCTTGATTGAATGGAAGGGGCACAATGGCCTCACTCTAATGTCTGACAGTTGCCTGGGACTCTTCAGTTCTCTTCCACAGGGCCATTCTTTCTTCACTAGGCTGCACTGGCCATCATACATGGCAGTCTCCACAGTTTTCCAAGGGGGTGAAAACATAGCTTGCAAAGCCTCTTACGACCTACCCTTGAAAATACATTATTTCTGCCACATTTCAATTGGTCAAAGCAAATCACAAAGCCAACTCAGATTCACGCTAGGGAGGTAGACTTCATCTTTTAATAGGGTGGCTTTTTCTAGAAGGTACGGATGGAGCAGGAGGGCTTCCTCCTCTCTTGCCCCTTTGTTCCTTCATTTTCTCAATACCAGTATCTCTGGGTATATGATTACACACAATTTCTTTCCAAAGGTTTTCAATTATTTTGCAAGAGAACGCTTACACAGAAAGGAAGGAAGTATAATTACAGTAAACGTGAACACTGCCTGAAGTCTCAAAAATGAAGGAACTTAAAGACATGTGAAGAGATTTTATGTGTCCACTTTCTAATCTTTCAATCTGGATCCTCTGTCTTTGGGTACAAGAATTTCCTCTTCTCTCATATTAAGTTCATTGTTCAAGGCTCCCTATCCAAATCTCCACCTTTATCCCATTTTCTTCTAGGTTGCCTTACTTCTGCATGAGGAAGAGATTTTCCCCCTAGAGACTTAGACCCTTCCTGATATAAAATGACTTAGATTTTAATAGTGTGGTCTCAGCACCCCAAGTCCTCACCAATGTTGGTCATCAGGCAAAAATACCACAACGAGCAGGCACAAGATGGGTGTTGGATTCCCAGGGAAGCTGAACATGGAGTTGTCTCCTGAAGTTTTCTTTTTTATATTCCTTTGTGAAGGCTGAGGCTGTCAGTTCCTTTTGTCAAGAATTTATTAAAATAGAATCAATTCCCAAGGACAAATATTAGGGGTGTGTTTGTGTGTGTTGTGTGTGTGTGCATGCACATGTGTGTTTATGTTTGTGGATGACCTAGGGATAGTTTAGGTAGAACGGAGTTTTCCCTATGAAAAATGGAGTCAATGGAAGCCCTCGTTATTGAACAGGATATTTTGTTTCCTCTCCTACTCAGTCTTAATCCTTGCCAGAACAATAAAGGGCTTCTGCCCCAGACTGTTAATTCCATAGTCCCTACCCCACCCCCAACCACACAAACACACACAGACATCTCTGAAGAGATATGCTGCCTCCTCTTACTACATCTCGGAGAAAAATCTATCTTCTTATAAGCTCTACCCACTAGTAATGATTTTCCCCTGAGGACACCCAGACAAGGTCATCTTTTATGAGAGGCTTTCTGTATTTCAAGATAATTACCATATCCTTCACAAGTTTATTCTTTTATCTAAACACTGAGGCTGGTTTAATAAAATGTTACCTGACAATTGTCACTTGAATTGATGCAAAAAAGATACGAAAACATATTCATACTCACACTCATTATTTTTATTCTAGATATTTCAGTTGTATATTCAGTAGAAATCCAAGTAATTGGACACAAGATATGGGTAATGAATGAAATATGGAACATAAAATGTTAAATCATTAATTCTGTTTCTATATCTCTTCTTTTGTGTCTAATACATACTCAAAGAATGTAAGAAGGAGAACAGAGTATGGAAACAATCTACACCTAATCTAATGATTCTTTACCCTAACTGGACAAGTCCTACAAATCCATTTAATAAATATTTAGTAACAACCAGTAATATTTATTAATCAGTTACTTGTATCAGTCACTGTACTTCTGGCATCTAGAAAACCCTTGGCAAATTTTTGTTGGGTGAATACTAGATGTCATTTAATTCAAAAAACTTTGTGAAGTAAAATTATCCCCATTTCCTAGATGGAGGACATTGGAATTTGGAGAAAGAGAGTGAGTAGGCCAAATGCTTACAACTAGAACGTATAGAACCCAGGTTGTTCTTCTGATCGAACTTAGTGCATGCCTATTCTGGACACTCAGGGTGTGGGGTAGACAGTACAAGCAGCTTCTCCTTTGTGTCTTTCTCTCGGCAGGCGAGGAGGAGAAATCAGGACTCAGTTTCGGGAAGAGGGGGGTACTTAGCTGGTCCTGAAAAAAATAGTGGGCAAAGGAGGCATAGGAGGGGACAATGACAGGGAGGGACTCAAGAGCCAAGATAAAGAGAAAAGAATATGCAAGGGTGCTTGGCAGGTGCTGAGTAGCCCAGCTCACCCAGAGATGAGAAAACTCTTTTGAGGGTTGTTGGGAGGCTGGTTTGGAATTCTGTGTTAGTTTGACTATAGTCTTTGAAATATTGGTCTGGCCAAAAAGTCTGTTTGGTTTTTTTTCTATAAAAGACACATTTTTCATTTTCACCAATAACTTTATTGATTTGGATATATTGAGTATGTTGCCTATCTCCCACATGGTTTAGTGTTGATTGTTCTCAGTTAATGTCTAGATTTGATCACTGTCAACTTCAACTGGTCTACCCAAACGTGGAGCATGATCCAGTGAGAAATCTTCACCATGAAACTTCGTAAACCACTTTTGATATGTTAGATCAGTTATGGCACTTTCTCCATACACTGTACAAATCTTTTTTTTTTGCATTTCAGTTGCATTTTTACCTTTCTTGAAATAATACAGCATAAAATGTTGAAAATGTTGAGTATTTTCTTCCATCTTCAATATTAAAGTGGCTGTACAAAAATTCACCAATTTTGATTTTTTCAAAAATGCACGCTGATATGACAGCTCTCACAATAAAATCTAACAAAATTGTTTCAAATGAAGGTAAAAGCAACTAAGCACTACTAGAGCCATCTTATGGAAAAGACAAATGAACTTTCTGGCCAACCCAATTGTTTGAGGAGAGGTTTGAGTAACAAGCTAAGAACGCCTGCTACTATGGATTAATCAAGGCCCAGAGCACTGAATGACCGTGTGTCTAGTGGTGTAGATGAGTCTGTTCAGGGAAAATTCCTTCTTCCAGTTGATGTTAGGCAAGTTATGGGCTGGTCTTTCCTCACCTCTTGGTATGGTGAGGTGTAAGATTCAAATTTGGGTTTGAAAATAGGAAACAATAGCTCTTTGTACCTGTTTATTTGCTATGAGAATTGGGGAAAAATGAGAACTCTTTACTTAGTATCTGGATATATTTTCTTTTGGAGTTTCTTTAAGAATGTGTAAGAATAAAATTCAAAGATTCAGGATCCTGTAGACCAGACATTTAATCCTTAATCTTTCCTTTACCTCAAGTCCAACAAGAGGGACTCAGTGAATACTTTAGCCTAACTGTCACTTGATAAAAAGCAGTGTGAGGGGAGTTTTAACCTTGGCCATGTGTCCCAGCATGGCTCGGAGTACAGACCCAGGATGCACGAAGGCCAGGTAGAAGACATTTCTGGCAAGTGATGGGAAGGTTTTTCAGATCTGAAGAATGTGTTCATCTCTTTACTCATTCACTTGTTCAGTCACTCATTTATGTATTCAATCAACAAGATGCAAAGAGAGTTTATCAGGTGCTAGGTAGTGGGTCAAAGCCCTGAAAATTGGGGGTAAGCAAACCCGTAATTCCTGTCCTCAAATAATTTAGAGTGTCTTTTAAACTAATTATCATAGTGTTGCTATAGAGTATTATAGAGTTTCAGGGTGATGGGATGTTACAAAATTCAAGATGTCCAGCAAAGGGAGAGGATACTTGATTACACAGTGATCTCTCTGACCCTGAAAATGATTCCTGCACTATGTAGGAGCCTGACTTCAATTTCTTGCAAAATACCTTCCAAACAAGAGAGTGTAAGAATCTAGAATTCACATTTATAGATATGCATCTGAGCGTGGGATGGGGCCTTGTAATGGGATTGGTCTCAAAAGAAGTCAGTAAAGGAAGTGGGGAGATGGTTTTCTTTCTTATTCTGGAGCAAAACCAATGTGGGATGGAGCAACCACAGATCAAGTCCTCTCAGAAAAATAGAGGAATGCAAAGCATGAGTTCTTACACACACACGCACGGAGAATCACCTTTCAGGTTTAGCCTGATTCCCAAGTCAAAAAAGTATGAGGTTGTTTTTTTTTTTTTTAAATCTTCACCAGAGGATATGTTTATTGATTTGAGAGAGAGAGAGAGAGAGAGAGAGAGAGAGAGAAACATCAAATGGTTGCCTCCCATATGCACCCTAACTGGGGATCAAACCCGCAACTTAGGTATGTGCCCTGACCAGGGATGAAACCCGCATCCTGTTGGTGTATGGAATGACGTTCCAACCAATTGAGCCACCTTGCTGCGGTGAGGCTGGTTTCCTTTTGCCCTAGGTGTGGCAGTGTAACTGACTCTGACTCAGGCAAGGAGAAAAGTTAGGTCAGTTTCTGACTGTAAGGTGAGTTTGCTGTCAGAAGGTTGGTTCACAGTGCATTCACAGCAATCAGCTGTTTCTTGGCTGATACGTCTACTGGGGTCATGCAGTTGCATCAGTGCTCTTCAAAGTCTCACAAGAATATTTTTGCAATAATTTAACACATTGTTATGTAATCTCTCTGAGCCTCAGTTTCTTCAATGTATATGATGACACTGATGATACTGGGGGCACTGTAAGGATTAAATGATACCACATAAGTGATTTGTCAAAGAATACTTGGCACCTGGTTAGAATCAAATACTTGCCTCATACCATCATATATAGGAAGAGTAAACTATGATTTCACTCATATGTGGGATTTAAAACTGAAAACAACAAATGAACAAATAAGACAAACAAAAACTCATAGACACAGACAACAGTATGGTGATTATCAGAAGGAAGGCAGTGAAGGGGGTAAAATATGGTATGGTGACAGAAGGAGATTTAACTTTGGGTGGTGAACACAATGCAATCTCTGGATTATGTATTATAGAATTTTACACTTGAAACTTATATAATTTTATTAACCATTGCACCCCAAAACTTTTAATTTAAAAAGTCAGAAAAAAATGCTTTATGAGAGAAGTTTGACAAGAAAGATGCACAATTATTAATTAATTAATATTTTCCCCAGTCAGGTTCTAAGTTCCTTAGGTTCTTAACTCCAAGATTGGTGAGAAGTTCAAATGAAACAGTACATAGAAAAGCCCCTAGTAAAAAAAAGATTAAAAATACCCTCCGCATATGAAGGGCCATTCTAGGCCTGGGGGGCCTGCTCCCTGGCTTTGCAGCTGCAGCGCTGGTGTCATGAGGCCCCTGTCACTGCCTGGAGGAGGTCCTCATTATCAGCCCTGCATGCCAGCTAATGATTACCGCTAGCTGCCCCGAAGAGGTTTGCCATTGTCATGCCTTCTTCTCACTCCAATTTGTGCAGCCAATGGCTGCTGTGCTTTGGGAAGCCTGGGCTCAGAGGCTGTTAATAGAGAAGGTCACGGGGTGAAACTTGGCTTGCATGACTTCCCAAGAGAAGATAAATAACTGGTAAACCCATGGAGAAGGGGGAGAGAGACACTTCTAATTAACAATGTGGGGTGGACAACAGAAGGCTGGTTGGAAACACAGGATGCAAATGACGCTGCTGCTCCAGTGGCTGTGGCCACCCTAATTGCTTCTTGGCACTGTCATAGTGAAGGTCGATGACCTCTGTTTCATTGGAGACTGCTCTGAAGCTGTTTCTAGGGGTGCTCCAGGGAGCTTCATCGTGTGACTTCTTGACTGTAGACCTGAGGCTGCAGCACAGCTCTCCACTTAAACGCAGACCTGGAGGAGGAGCCACCTCTAAACGCACGAGTTTCACATTTTCCTTTTTCAAAAACTATATATATTATATACATAGTTTTACATATTATATATAGTTACATATATAGTTTTTGAAAAAGGAAATTATATATATAAACTCTTATTCTATTATATATATATAGAGAGAGAGAGAGTTTATGTATATAAACTCTTATTCTTCTAGGGCAATGAGTGATTCTCAAGCCTCAAAGTGCACCAAAATCACATGAAAAACCGCTAAACAAGCATGAGCCCCCCTTTACCCTGTGACCTGTGGGGCTCAAGGGATCTGTGCTTTAACAAGTTTCCCAGGTGATTCTGATGTAAGTAAATCTTAGACTCCACTTTGGAATACACTCTTCTGGGGGTTAAACAGTTAAATACAGACCCTACTTCACAGAGTGTTGAAACTGGAAGAGTCTTCAAGGATATCTAGCACAGCCTTTCATTTTACAAATGAGACAGGATCATGCAAATGGATAAAGGCACAGACTTGAGCAAACTGCCAGAGCACAAATCCTCACTCAGCATGTCATAAGCTGTATGATTTGGGGAAAGCTACTTAAATTCTCTGTGCTTCAGCTTTCTCATTTTCAGTTATAAAATGGAGATAATATGCATGGTCTGGTACAAATAACCTCTTTTTAATTACAAAATCTTTTTTTTTATTTTTTTATTTTTAAGTATGTTTTATTGATTATGCTACTACAGTTTCCCATTTTTTCTCCCCTTTATTCCTCTCTGCCCTGCACCCTCTCCCGTCAGCATCCCCCACTCCACCTTAGTTTGTGTCCATGGGTCGTACATATAAGTTCTTTGGCTTCTCCATTTCCTGTACTATTCTTAATTTACCCCTGTCTGTTTTGTACCTACCAATTATGCTTCTTATTTCCTGTACCATTGCCCCATTCTTCCTCTCCCCCTCCCAGCTGATATCCCTCCATGTGATCTCCATTTCTGTGATTCTGTTCCTGTTCTACTTGTTTGCTTAGTTTGTTTTTGTTATTTTTTTAGGGTCAGTTGTTGATAGTTGTGAGTTTTTGTCATTTTATTGTTCATATTTTTGATCATCTTCTTTTTCTTAGATAAGTCCCTTTAACATTTCATATAATAAGGGCTTGGTGATGATTTACCTTATCTGGGAAGCACTTTATCTACCCTTCCATCCTAAGTGATAGCTTTCCTGGATAGAGTAATCTTGGTTGTAGGTCCTTGCCTTTCATGACTTCAAATACTTCTTTCCAGCTCCTTCTTGCCTGTAAGGTTTCCTTTGAGAAATCAGCTGATAGTCTTATGGGAAATCCCTTGTAGGTAACTCTCTTCTTTCCTCTTGCTGCTTTTAAGATTCTCTCCTTATCTTTAATCTTGGGTAATTTAATTATGATGTGCCTTGGTGTGTGCTTCCTTGGGTCCAACTTCTTTGGGATTCTCTGAGCTTCCTGAACTTCCTGGAAGTCTATTTCCTTTGCCAGATTGGGAAAGTTCTCCTTCATTATGTGTTCAAATAAATTTTCAATCTCTTGTTCTTCCTCTTCTCTTTTTGGCATCCCTAATGGTTTGGTTGTTGGGATGTTTAAAGTTGTTCGGAGGTTCCTAAGCCTCTCCTCATTTTTTCTGAATTCTTGGTTCTTCATTCTGTTCTGACTGAATGTTTATTCTTCCTTCAGCTCCAAATAGCTAATATGAGTCCCAGTTTCCTTCCCTTCACTGTTTGTTCCCCATATATTTTGCTGTATTTCACTTTACATAGCCTTCATTTCTTCCTTCATTTTGTGACTGAGCTCAGGCAATTCTGTGAGCATCCTGATTACCAGTGTTTTGAATTCTGTCTCCAATAGGTTGGCTATTTTTTCATCACTTAGTTCTATTTTTGGAGTTTTGATCTGTTCTTTCATTTGGGCCATATTTCTTTGTCTTAGTGTACCTGTTACATTGTGAGGGGTGGAGCCTTAGGTATTCTCGGGTGGGAGGGCCAACCCAGGTCTCTGCGTTGTGGCACTGTATGTGGGGAGGGGGTCCAAGAGAGAACAATGCCAATTACTCAGTTCTTGCCACTTTCAGTCACTTCCCCCAGTGCCCACAAGCAAATTGGGCCCTTTTGGTCCTGATTCCCAGGTGGGTGGGTTTGTTACATTCTAGAACCCTGTGGACCTCTCCAACAGATTTTCTTGTGAGGCAGGGAGTTTATCCCACTGCCTCAACCCGCACAGGTTTTTACAGCCAGAATTTTTGAGACTTTCTTGCTGGAACCCTGGGTTACTCAGTCTGTCTAGCTTTCCAGTTGTTCCTCCCAGTTTATCTGTGTGCAAATATGGGACTGCCCAGTCCTCTAGCCAACACCTTGCCTACCCTGGTCTGCCAGCCACCACCTTGCCACACATCCTCTCTGCCCCAACTACCTGCCTCCGCCCTCCTACCGGTCTGGATGAATGTTTCTTCTTTAACTCCTTGGTTGTCAGAATTCCATACAGTTTGATTTTCCGGCAGTTCTGGTTGTGTTTGTTTTTAAATTTGTCGTTTTCCTTCTTTCGGTTGTGTGAGAAGGCAAAGGGTATCTACCTACACCTCCATCTTGTCTGGAAGTTACAAAATCTTTTATTACAAAATTAGAAGCATATAATTCTGTAACATAAAAATATCACACTCAAGCACACTATATGACATTTTAGATGAAATGTTCAAATTAAAATGATAAGTTATTATACCCATGTTATTATCCCACCAACAATACTCAAGCAGACCTTACTTCTGCTGGACCCTGTACAATCAGGATGGTACCTACCTCACAAGAGATGTTTGTGAGGTTTAAATAAATTAATTAGGGAAAAATTTGAGGAAATGCTTGGCATATGGTGTAGGGGAACTCATTTTAGAGATGCGATATGGCCCCAGAAGCAAAGGTGTCTGGAAAATGAAGAACTCTCTGTGACTGTTGAACTTTCTATAAACTCATGGAGATGAAGTCATGCCTCTGGGAAGGAGATTAATGAATGTATAGAGTGTAGTAACTGCCTGATGTTATATTTTAACTTTTGTCTTAACTTAGTGATATATTGTTCTCTGGGAGGTCCACATAACTACCTGCCATGTGGTTGTGCTATTAAACCCTTGCTAGTAACAACCTTTAAAAAGAGATTGTCCTGAGAAGGATGTGGATTCTTCCTGGCCTGTCACCACTTGGGGCAGCTGCTTGTCCATGTATGTAAGTTTCTTCTATCAAAGCTTTCAGGAATTGAGTAAGGCTATGTGTCAGTTCTTCAGATTTGATCCTACATTTAGACTTTTGGGGCTTTCTCCCAACATATATTAAGCATTCGATAAATACTATCTGTATCATTCAGGATGCAAAGAAGCAGAACCACTTCTAGTGATACAGAATAAGGACTATATGAAGCCTGTCCACAAACTATCCAGCCATGTACTATGAAAAATAGACATTTATCGAAGAAGATACAAGATATAAGAAAAATTGTACTAGGATAATGATGCTTCAGTCCCTTTCAAAGTAGGCACCTTAGTCACACAGTTCTCCCAATTGTTATCAACTGCCCCATCGTATTTTCCTGAATCTCATTGACGGTCTTGAAATCTCTTCCTTTTCAAAGGTGATATTAGTTTTAGGGAAAGCTAGAAGTCACAGGGCACAGGACTGAGTCACCTGGGTGATTTGATGTTTTGCCAAAAAACTCTGCATAAGACGTGATGCATGAGCAGGTATGTTGTCATGATGAAACTGTCAATCACAAGTTGCCCATAGCTGCAGCCTTCTGACTCATCCAAATAGTTTCTGCAGAGGAATGTTCAAGCTTAACACAAAATTTGATGCAGATTTGTTATTCTACTCATTCAGTCATTTTGAATGTGATGGCCACATAGTACACATGCTCACTCAGTGGCATCTACCACCCCCACTGACTAGTACAGTGAAATCACCACTGTTCACACATACACATTCCAGTCCACTCTCCTTGGCTGCCAGGTTATATCGATGTTGTGTGAACCATTCTCATTATATTAACAATGGTTAGACTTTTTCTGGGCAAACCTCAGTATATTACAAGAACTGGATCATACACAATTGTGGAAACTGGGTATATTGTCTATTTAAGGCTTTAATTTCTGTATCTGGTGCTGGGCCATAAGTTGACAGGACTAGAAATATAGACATAAAGTAGAGATACAAAAGATTCACTGGAACCTGTAATAATTAGCTGGAACAGAGTCTCTGACCTTCTTTTATCTCAATGATGCTGTTGATCTGCAAGATGAGTAGACACCCTGCACACAGGGTACCACCTGCACTTGGCCCAGGACTCAGAGAAGTTGAAGGAGGAGGAGAGAGACCTGGCAGGAGCTAGCAGAGTTGAAGGCCCCACTGTACCCCATAACAATCTTGTAAGACAACAGACTGGTGACAATGTGCATGAGCTATAACAGTGCCTGCCGTCATCAATTTTCAGAGTACAAAAACACAAAACATCTCTCTTCTAAAGCTCACATGACCCTAACTTGAACAGTATCTTGTAGCCAACTCTAACTTGGAACAATATAGGAAACAAAATTCTGACCTTAACTTGAAGCCACACAGAAAAGGTAATTTATGATTTGTAGATTTAGCTTAGCCAAGTTGATACTGTGCAAAATTATCACATTATCAATTTACCTTAATACTTATCAGAAAACTGAGACACAGATGGAAAGTAACTTATTCAAGGTCACACAGCAAATTTGTAGGAGAAGATTGACAAGAGCCTGGGCCTATTCTTTTCTGTTTCTGCCATGCAAGCCTCCTGGTTCCCGTAAAGATTTTAAGGGAGTGCTTATCTGAATGGTCCTTGGTCCTAAAGACCGAAGGCCCAAGAGGGTGGTGGATCTATTTCAATAACACATTTATTGACCTTCTAGGTGCCAGGTACTCTGCCTCTGGGCAGGCAGGAGTCCTTTCTCTCAAACTGCTCACAGAGAAGAAAACTGCATCAGTAAGTACAAAACAAAAGCAAAACAAAAAAAGGCTGAGGAGACATGCTTCAAGAGAAGGACAATGGTAGTGTTTCGAGACAGAGCTTGAGGAAAAATTGGATTTCAAGACAATGTCAGGTCATTTTGCCTAATACCGAAAGCAATACGAAAAGCTCATAAAGTCTAAATCCTGACTTTGGACTCTCTTATTCCTTGATACTCTGCCCTGGCAAAGCAGGGCATATGGTATGTCTGGAACTAAGGGGTTCCCAGGATGCAAGACTTCTAGTCCTAAAACCAGAAAGTCTCTGGCAAACTAGGATGAGTTGATTATACAAAGGCCTAACAAAATAAAGTGACTTACTGTAGGGAAACACAAAATAAGTAAGCAAAGCCAGTTTTGGATTAAATACAGTATTCTTTTGGCTACTGTGGTGGATTTAAAAACAAACAAACAAACAAACAAACAAAAAACACTGGCCCTATACCTCTCAACTCATCATCTTCAAGAACCACTCATAAGGAATAGCAAGCCAATAAAAGGAACAAGGACCCAGGTCACCCTCAACTCTTCTTAAAAGTTCTTGAACTTGTGTTCCAACTGAGGCTCTGAAATGCTCTTAACTCTTGTCTCTTTTCCCCAAAGGTATCGAAGACTATTAGATGTTGGGTTTCTGGGTATTATTTTGGGTCTTTCACTGATTTTTGGCTTCACTGTTGCCTTCCTGATTCTTCCTGATTAAGAAGACCTAGAAGAAGATACCCACACTCAAAGCACCCAAGATGAAAGGACCTTAAACAGAAAAGAAGGTACTGGAGTCCATCTTTGGTTGCTAATAATGAGAGAGCCACTTAATAAATTCTCCAGCTCTTTGGATGGGAACTTTGAAACCATCAGGGGCACCTGTCAAAACGTTTAGCTTTCACCATACAAGCATCATATCAGATGAGTCACCTTTCGGATCTACCAACCAGGGTCTTTGTTTCGCTTGCACAACTAAAATTAACAGCCCATTCACAATCCATAATGGCTGGGGAATTATCTCATACACATGAGACAAAGGAGAGAATCCAAAGAGGGGCCTCTTCCCTAAGTCTCATCCACGAGATTCTTCTCCTTAAAGAGGCACTTGAGAGCGTCCAATTTGCTGCAATTATAGCAATCAAAAAAGCATTCAGCCTCTGTCTGCACCTGACGAGTCAGCTCATGCATTCTCTCCAACGGTGGTGGGGTGGATGCTAATGAAGCTACCACCCCTCTGGTTCCAGCTACAGGCATCAATAACCGCCCCAACCCCCACCCTCACAGCTGGCTCACAGTCCAAGGGACTCAGTCTTGTCAATGCCATGTGATAGACCTCTAGCTGCCCAGACCCTCAAGGGCTCACTGGTTTTCCAGGAAAAGAGGGCAAGCAGCCTTTGATATTGGCTTATATACCTCTACCCACAAAGGCTGGAAAATAACTGATTATGAATAACCTCCTCCATTTTTTAAGTTTCTAAAGGCTGATAAAGAAGTTCCTGCCATGATAACAGGTGCAGGTGTGGCGTCATGGAGAAGCCGGGGCTTGTCTGATTGCTGAATTGTCCCAGCTTCCATGACGCTTGAATGGGAGCTTTGTGAGTACACAGTCTCCCTAGATTGCAGGGACCGGCTGCGGCTGGTGGTGGGGCTGGTGGAGGGGGTCTGTTGATTAAAGGCCCATTAACGAAGCACAAATATTTCTCAGCTTCCTCTTCTCACCTGCTTATTTGTTTTAGTCTAATGATTCTTGGGAGAGCTGAGAATGTTATTTAATTATTCCTAAACCCCATGCTGCTGCTACTATTACTCCTTCTAGAGCATGTAGTTCCCAGAAAGGCATCTGTAAACATTTTTATGACCCACTCCAGGCTTGCCAATAGATTTACAAAGTCTGCAACTACTCCAGTCAGGCTGGTATTGAGTTACCTACATGGACCACCTCTGTGCTGCTCACTCTCAGAAATACTGGCTGCTCACCCTCAAGGACACTGCCCACAGTCCTTAGATTATTACACACCATGTGTTTCTCAATCCCCACTAAGAGTCTTTGAAAACAATGTGCAAATGCTCATTGTTAAGGACGGTCACTGAACCGAATGGCGCATTCTCTCACTTTCCTCAAGTCTCACAAGTCTCCTTGTGTGTAAAATGTAAGGATAACCAGAACTTCAAAGGGTTATTATGAGTCCCAAATGAGATGTTGCAGAATACCCAGTGTTTGATTGTGTAGGTGCTCAATTAAAGGTGATTATTAGTTTATTATTGTTTCTGCCACGTCTATTGTTAGGTTATTTTTTAATAACTTTCTCTGGAATGTCTTTTTATCTGCCAATCTGACAAATTCCCCTAGAGCAAGGCAGTTCTACAGTTCCCATTTGCCCAAACAATTTGCCAGGCAGCTAGAGAAAGGCAAGAGCACTCCAGTGAGAGCCAGGAGCTTCTGGCTGGAGTCCCGACACTGACCACTGCTACCACATCCCTCTCTCTAGTCTTCCATTAGGTGTCCTTTTGTTTCCCCTGTGCCCTCATTCTTCCTTCCCTCCACAAATGGCCTCACCTATTGCAATCCTACTCCTTCTTCTGGCTCAAACCAAATGCCCACCTTCTATGAAGCCCTTCTCTGGTTGCCCAGCCTAGGCTGGCCTCTTTTCCCAGACCTCCAGTCTTAGTAAGTAATGGCTTTTTAAAAGCTACTCATTAATATGCAGAAAAAAATACAATCTTCTTTGTCTTTTTGCAAAACTCTTTCCACTACTGTTTTCTACATTTATACAGCACTTCAGGGCAAAGGTTGGCAATCGATGTCCCGGCGGCCAAATGTGGCCTACTTTTTCCTTTTGCCCGCCCTAGAGCTAAGAATGGCTTTTGTATTTTAAATGGCTGAGAAAAGTTCAAAGAAGAATAATATTTGATGACACATAAAATTTATATGAAGTTTTGATTCCTGTGTCTGTAAATAGTATTTTTCAGAACATGGTTGAGCCCGGTAGTTATAAGTTGTCCACAGTTGCCTCCACACTACAAAGGCAGAATTTAGTAACCGCAACAGAGACTGTATGACCCACAAAGCTTAAAATATTTATATCTGGCCCTTCACAGAGAAAGTTTGAGGACCCTTGCTTTAAAGTATAAAAACCCCTTCATGTTTGCACAGTCACTTGGTTCTCATAATAGCCTATGGTAACATCACTATTTTCAGAAGTTCAGAAAAGTGAAGCCACTTAACCCCAAAGTGCACAGCTTCAAGGACGCAGAACTGATAGTCTCCATCCCACTTGTCTGACCACCTCGAGACCTGCACTGCTCTTCCAGTTAGCCAACATTTCAGGCATCTCTCTTGACTTGTAATCTATTCTTCATCACACGCCTCATGTAGCATCCTTAAGGAATCGGAGCCTGTGGAAATGGGAGCTTGCCGCAGTGGCTCCCCAGTCTCCCCCCAAAGGGGTGTAATTGTTAGCAAACGAAAGTCATGCTGGAGCTGGTTGGACTACATCTCGGTAACCACAGATCCTTCGTTCGCTAACTTTGATAAGGTTTAACGGGCGAGGGCGGGGAGGGAGGGCGGCAGTGACATGTTGTTGGTGACTACTTATCACCAGCAAAATCCACAAATGAGCTGTGGCTAATATTTGGGAGGGGCAGACAGAGACCCTGGCCGACATCCAAGCCATTGTCAGGGAGCTCTGCCTGCCTGACCCCCTTCCCAAGCCTCCTGCTGCCCTCCCTCTGCTCCCAAGTTCCCATGGTGAGTGCTCACTGGCTGTCCTCATGTTCTCCCTCGCAGGTCCTTGGTCTTCAACCATACTCTTTGGCCACACCCTAGAGATCTTTCTCATCCTTTCCCAGGGCCTGGGTGACTTAAGGCAAGTTACTTGCCCTTAGTGAGCTCAGTGTCCTCATCTGTTGAATGGAGATAATACTTCTACTATCAGCAAAGTAGATCATATTACATATGATCATATGCAATAATTTATGTAAAGTGTACTTAGCACAGTGCCTGGTCTATCAGTTGGACTCAATAAGTAATAGTACAGTGGTACTACTGTGTCTTCATTCTGAATCTCTACAAAGGTAGGCACTAAGTCTCATGCTAGGAGTCTGTTTCCTCTCCTTAGGAGCTTTATGACTTGGGCATAACACTCTCTCTATCCAAAAATCTCTGTTAATATGACTCCTGCCCTGGAGGTGGGGTGGTGGTTCTAAGCAGAGCTGAGGCCCCTCGGTGGGAATACCAGGTTCCATGGAATGTCCTCCATGGCCACTGGGACCACTAGCCAGGTCTTGCTCCCTCCTACAACCCAGAATTTCCAGGCTTTCACTGGAAAGTACCTTCCTGAGACTACACAGAGTACCCAAGAGTATAGTCACAACTACCAAATACCACCTCTTATTCCATTTGGGTGATAGGTAGCATATTAGAGTCCTCCAGAGAAGCAAAGTCAATAAGATATGTACATAGAGAATAAGATTTATTACAAGGAATTGGCTGCCACAGTGGTGGAGACTGGCAAGTCCCAAATCTGAAGCATGGACCAGCAGGTTCAAGATCAAAGAGAAGTGATGGTGCCTTTTTGGTCTGAAAGCAGTCAGACAGAGAATTCTCTCTTGTTTCAGGAGACTGGTCTTTTTGTTCTATTCAAACCTTCAACTGAGTGGGTAGGGCCTGCTCGAATTTGAAGAGCAATTTCTTTACTCAAAGTTGCCTGATTAGATGTTAATCTCATTCAAAAATACCTTCCAATTTGACACATAAAATTAACCATCACAGATAGCATGCATGAATACTTTTTCCATGGTCTATCTCTGAAAATTTGTATTTTGTATGTCTTTCTAAAAAAAGTGTATTTGAGGAGGTAATGGTACTGAACCAAAGTGGGGGTTCAGCTGCCCACCACCAACAACGGGCAAATTCTGGAGGCAGAGATTGGTGAGAAAGGAAAAAAGTCTGTGTTCAAATGTGGTACAAGCTGGGAGAACGGCAGACTCTTGTCTCACAGCCCATCGCCTCTAGGAAACCCAGAGGAAGACCCAGCCACCCTTGGCCAGACCACAACCAAAGACAGCATCCAGAGTTCCGTCTCCCGTTTAAAGTACTGTCCCTTGGGAATGGCGGGCAGCTGCTGAGGAGACATCCAGGAAGTTCAGCGTTTCTCCCAGCCACTGTCAGGCTTCAGGCTCCCTCTGGAACTGTGTGTGGGGCTAGCGCTGTCACTGGCCTTGTGACTTCCAGGGCCAGAAGGTCCTGGGTACACACCAGCCAGAACATTCTTGAGGTGGGATAAACACGAATCCCTTCCTTCCCCTGGGTTTATATTCCTTTTCTGTGTGGGACAGACCAAGTGCTTTCTCAGCTCAAACTTTCGCACACTCCAGGTGGGTCTGTTCCCAACCAATCCCTTCTTTACCTGAGGCTAGATTGACAGGTTTCTTCAATCCAGGACATTCTCCTGCTTCCATTTTGACTTCTATGGTACCCGTGCCTGCCTTCCCCTGGCCCCAGCCCCAAGGAGATACCAGAAGGGGGTAGGAGGGCTATCCCTCCCCTCCAATTGTCTTGCTAGCCTTATACATGCTAGCCTCAGTGCAACACTTCCTCCTGCTACCATCCTGCCTGGGGACAGGGCTCTGCCTCCAGGTATCAGTAAAGAGGTTGGAGAGCCATGTGAGGTTTCTCCCTTTGTTCGGGGTGGTCTAAGAGTAATATGCTCTCCTAGGGGGTAAAACTGTCTCAATTGTACAAAGTGTTTTTCAGTCCACACATTCATTGCTTTCTCACAGAGGACTGGTAGTCACCTGGTTCAATGCACTCATATTTCAGATTGGGGAACTGAGACTTGGATGAGCAAGGAGGCTTGTCCAGGGTGTCCTACACAATGGCAGGAGAGCCAGGCCAGTGTAGGTGTCCCAGCAGAGCCCTGTCTAGGATTTTCTGGCTCCTTACCTAAGATTTGTATGATTTGCAAATAATGATGCTACAATTCAAGCAGCTGCTTTAAATAGGTTTGAGATTGTTTCAATCAAGGGTCTGTAGGAAAAATTGTGATATTTATTGGTCGTTCCAATCATAATGGAGTGCAGCCAGGGCCAGTGCAGCTGATGGTGCCGAGAACCCTGGGAGACCTGCCAGCTGTGCTTGGGTTACTGGGAGGAACTGGGAACCTAGCCCAGCAGTGGGCTTCTATTTTTTTTCCTGAGAAATGGTACCCCTGACTGGCCTGGTTAGGCAACGGGGAGGAGGAAGGCTGTGTGTGTTTGCAGGAGTTTTAAGGGACTTTGAGATTTTAACGGCAACATTCTGCCATTACTCTAAACCTGTATAACTTTTGAATAAATAGTTCCTTTTTACCAAACTCAGGCATTTAGAGCCATAATTCCTAACATCTGGTGGTGGGCAAAGACTCCACAGTGACAGAGAGACCCCAGGGTAGGGGGCTTGTTTTAGTAACAGTATCTAGGCTCCCCCAAATGGGTCCATTCTGTAACACAATGAGCTCATCCACCTGCACGATCTCTGTCTCCTTGTCTTGAACTGGGCTATTTTACAAGTCTGTACAGACAGAGACTAAGTTGTAGAAAACTGATAGTGATGCAAATGATTCCTGTCCACAGAAGTGCAAATTGACCTGTAGGTAGTGAATGCCTGCTTTTACATCCTTTTGTAAACTTACTACAGCAGTCCTTATTTGACTGAAACAATATGGTACAATGAGCTTGCTTTTGAATTTATTGTAACCTTCATTAATTATTAAGTTAAATAAAATCTTTGCTGTGTATTCATTTTATATCTGTATGAGAATCATGATTATATTCTTTTTTAAATGTATCCTTTAATAGGTCTTAGTGGGAACAGAACATACACCTTATTTCCCTGTGCAGTGTGAGCAAGAATACACGGTAGGAGAACAACTTGAAGCTCCTATGAGTTTCTGAACATCATGGAGAATAACAGTGTATTTTGTAGAGGTGTCATAAAGCAACTTCACTTTTATCGTCTCATTTGATTCTTACAATCAGCCAAGGAGAGCAGATAGCATTCCCATTTCACAAATGGGGAAAATGAAGGTCAGAGAAAAAATCTATTTTATAAAACCAAGATCTTGATAGCTAGAGGAGGCAGAGCCAGGACCTCAGCATAAGTCTCCTGTCTGCTCATGCCCTTCATTAAGCCAAATATTCTTGCTGAGAAATGCGGCAGCTGGATCCCAGGGCGGGAGAGCTACTGTTTCAGAAAAGCGGGCCAAGAATTCAGATGTAATGGTTGTTTCTGAAAAGTCAGAGTTTCATCACCAAGGATGTTATTCAACTCCCTTTTGCTTGCTTCCCCTTGAGAACAAAAGCTGGTTTTACATTTTAATGGATTTAATTACCACATGGAGATCTGAACAGATAAAAACGGAACAGGCAGTGAGGATGCAACCATGGTCTATTGGACAGCATTTGAATTAATCAGTTTTCATCCCTGTGATTAGCGTGGTTATTAGTGTTAATACTTGAAGTACGTGTTAACATGGTGTTACTGTGAATTTGAAGCATTAAAACAGGCCTGATTTCCTAGTATTTGTTTGTTTACTTATTAATTAGTCCATTCATGATTGCTACGATGCTGACATATAAAACTCCCCCTTGCATTCAACTTCTCAGCTTGATTTAATAAAGAATAATATTGGGCCTCATTTAGTCAATGTTTAATGCTAATAGTTTGTCTTTATCTAGTTTGGTGACTTCCCTACTGTGGACATTCTCTCCTTTGTCTCCAGACCACCTTGGAGAGGCAGATAAGCCTTGGAGCTTACAGAAACAGTCTGGACTGGGGTTTAGGACACCAGGTCTTTGTTTACTCGAACTCTTGGAGTGACCATGGGAAAGTCATGCCTCCTCTTTAGGCCACAGCTTCCTTTCTATAAAATAAGAGGTTTACATGAGATGGTCCCTGTTGCATTTCAGCTGTGTGGTTTCAGGAGAAAATCAGAATAGAGAGATGACTGGAGAGTTATAGAAATGTAAAGTCATGACTAAGAGATCATCTACTCTAATACGTTAATTTTTCAGTAAGAACAATGAGATCTAGAACAAGTCAGCGATAGCAGGTTAGGATCAGAGCTGGTGAACCTGAATGCAGACTTTCTAATTTCTAATCAGGTGCCATTTGTTTATTTTACTTTAGTTATAATAACATAGTTTTAAAATAGAGTAAATAATGTATCAGATAATGAGACTCATAAAACTTCTGCCTAGTTAATATAAATGTTGACTTTTGGCCATGTCTGTTGGTCCTTTCTCCCTCCTTTCTTTTCTCTCTCTTAACATAATATTAAAATCCAGCTGAATTCAAAATCCTCAAATGACCATCCTCTTAAGCAATCACCCTCCTGAGGTTTATATGCATTATTCCTACATTGTTGCAGTATTGTTAATATTTTTATTATATATGTATTTGTTTTCTATTTGATTCATTGCACTTTATTCTGTTTTCCCTTCCACTGATTTGAAATTATGCCTCTATCTCTTTTAGGTGTTACCCTTACATTTTTAATATGTCTAGTTGACATTCCAAACAATCTCTATTTAATCAGAATCTCTACCCTAAGCAGAACCACCAATAATTCTTATTTTAAATCCCATGTAATTGGTTGTCGATAATTTTGTTCTGCCTATTTAAATATCCCTAACTAGTAATTATTTTAATAGCTTGTATTTAGTTAGATTTAGACACATTATTTATATGCTTTCTCATTATTTATTTTTTGTATTCCATTGTCTTCAGTTTTCTAGATTTTTTTGTAAGAAATAGTTTTTAGTTCAATTTATGTTTCCTTGTTGATAATTTCTCTTTTCTCTTTGGTAATTTTAAAGATCTTATTTTGGCATTCTACACTTTAACTTCAAAGTATATAGGTGTGGATACACTTTTTCTTTTTCCTGCTTTAGATCTATTATAAAGCTCTAATCTGAGGCCCGGCTGGTGTAGCTCAGTGGATTGAGCACAGGCTGGGAACCAGAGGGTCCCAGTTCGATTCCCAGTCGGGGCACATGCCTGGGTTGCGGGCCAGGTCCCCAGTGAGGGCCATGTG
Organism: Micronycteris hirsuta; assembly: GCA_004026765.1. Lineage (NCBI taxonomy): Eukaryota > Metazoa > Chordata > Mammalia > Chiroptera > Phyllostomidae > Micronycteris > Micronycteris hirsuta. The sequence goes on along the minus strand of PVJI01019606.1, from coordinate 10,439 downwards.
AGAGGCAACCATACATTGTTCTTTCTCCCTCCCTTCTCCTCTCTCTGAAAATAAATAAATAAAATCTTTAAAAAATAAAATTTAAAAAAAAAAGCTCTAATCTGAGAGTTCATGTCTTTTATCAACTATAGAAAATCCTCAGCCATTTTCTCACTAAATACCAGCTCTCTCCCATTTTCTTGTCTTTCCCTTTGAGTTCCTATTAAAAAGATGGCTGCCTGGCTGCCTGCATGTTAATTAATGTCCTAAAATTTGTCTCTCAGGCACTAGTTTTGTCTGTGACTATGTCTAATCTGATCTCTAAACTGTTCATTAAGTTTTAAATTTCAATAATAAATAAATTTAGCTTTATTTTTGTTTGTTTCTAGAAGTACCAAGTTGCTTTTTTTTTCAAATATGCCTACTCTTTTTTATGGAGTTTTATTTTTTATAGTTTGATCATTAATGTCACATCTTTAGTCATTTTAAATATTTATTTTATAGTCTCCCTTTAGATGGCTTTGTCCTAATTCTTGATATACAAATCCTCCTATTTGCTGCACGTATTTACTCTCATATTTGTGTGTGTGTGTGTGTGCATTCTGTAGTTTTTGAGTGTGAGCACATTTTTAAATGATGATATGGGGTGGGTGGGTGGGATATGAGTTGTGAAAATGTCACCCTAGAGGATCTTTGCGTTTGCTTTTGCTGAGTGCCTCAGAGGTGCCATGACCCCAGAAACATTTTAATGTAAATCTTGAATCTTAAGGTTGCCTGCAACACACAGATCATATAAGTCCCCACATAGTATGAACACATGAAGGCTTTTCTTCAGCACAGGATCTCAACAAACACAAGCTTCCTTATAATCTCCCTTGGGTGGTATGGTAGGCTGAATAATGGCTGCCAAAAATGTCCAGGTCTGAATCCCTGCTGTTTGTGAACGTTACCTTACATGCCAAGAGAACTTTGCAGAGGTGTTTAAGTTAAGGATTCTGAGATTGGGAAATTATCCTGGATTTTCCAAAGGAGTGAATCTTAAATGTAATCACAAGTGCCCTTATAAGAAAGAGGCAGGGGGAGATTTGACTGCAGAGAGGAGAAGTCGATAAAGACATTGGAATAATGTGCTTTGAAAACAGAGGAACAGGCCATGAACAAAGAAAAGAAAGAAATGCAGAACTAGAAGGTGGAAAAGGCAAGGAAATTTATTGTTCCTCAGAGACTCCTAAGGGGACACAGTTCTGTCAATACCTTGATTTTAAACTGCTGCCTCCAGAATTGTTAGAGAATAAATGTACATGATTTTCAAGCCACTATGTTGTGATAATTTGTTATAGCAGTAATAGGAAATGAATATAGTTGGTTAGCAGAGTTCTTCTAGTCCTCTGAGTGGGAGTGCTGTTCTGGACTTTCAAGAGATCTGTAGGCAAACTTCACTGGATTTGCCGTGAATGCTGGCAATGAGGAATTCGTCACTTCCACCACATTGGGCTGGGAAGGTGTCCAATAACAGGATTCCACGATGTCTGGGATGACAAATCAGCTTTGAGAGAGATACAAAGCTACGATTCCATGATTCTGAGCCTTTTTCAGCAGCCAAATCAATGATATATCATAGTTTTCAGGGGCAGTGGGATAAAATGTGGTGTTTGTATTCCACGTGTTTTATAACTTGTCACATGAACGGAAAAACCACTGTGGGCAAATTAAGTTCTACATCTTGATTTTCTCGTCTGGAAATGGAACTAATAATGGTGTTTCTCTTACAAAATTATGGTGAGGTTCCAATTAGATGGCGCACACCAAGCGCCTGGTATTGACACACTTTAGCTTTGCAGATAGACTCAGGGTCTCTGGAGGGGCTTGGCCCTAGAATCTTGTCCAAGAATTCTGAGAAGAGAACCGAGTGACTCTAAAAGATTCATAAGAAGTTTTGAGGATTTAAAAACAAAATAAAGTTTCGTCATCACCAAAGATCTAGAAAACAAAAGATTCTGCTAATTATGGGAGGAAATGGGGTTAGTTTAACATAGAAGATGGTCATGTGATTGCCATGTTGTTCATTCCACAAACACGTGTCTGCAGGGTGGTACCCTCTGCAAGGCTAGACACCAAATGCTGGAGGGAGGAAGATACCAACAGCTGCCACACTAACCCCCACGTGTATAATGCCCAACCGAATTGTTCTAACAGATCACAACCCTGCAAGTAAGTATCACAGGCATCCTCTGAGGTGGGGAGTGCATTTTACAGATGAGGAAACTGACCCCCAAGTTTAATACGGACAAAGCTGGCCCTCAACCCAGCCTCCTCATTCAATACTATTGACCCCATATCACAGACAAGGTGAGATCTCTGATTTCAACGTGCTTAGAAACAAGACGGAGCAAAACAAGGGATGGGGGAAAGAGTACTACTGGGTAAACTTGACCGCCACGAGATATAAAAGGAGAAACAAATAAAGAAGGGTTTTAGGAGACTAGAAAGGGTATGATAAGGATCAGGGTGGGGGTGTCTGGTAATGCAAAACAAAAGAAGGCTTGATGGAGGGGCATTAAGATATGCGTACACATTTTAAAATTCTTCACCTAGAAAAATAAAACCCAATAATTCCAAAACACTACAAATGGTTTCTGACTATGTCAGCATGTTGCACTGTATTCTCTATTCCACGAGCCATTCTTGTGTACATATTATACATAGGGGATTGATCACACTGAAAAGAAAACTACCACATACCGTGGAACCAGCCTGAATTAGGGAAAGGAGCATAATTCACCAGGAGGCCTGCAGTCCAACCCTGACACTGAACGTGGCCTTGTGACATTTGTTTTCCCTTTAGCTTTAAATTCTTTTGCACATTGGGAATCTACAATTCTCTTGCAGCTCTAACAGTCCACATTTAAATAAGGAGGATGTTTGTCTCTTCTTCTGTCTTCTCTTTCATTACACAATCTCTTTTTCATTGTCTTAAATTGTTTTTCTTCTCTCTTCTTTGTTTCTTTCTCTGTCCTTTTTGGGGATGGCTCCTAGCTCCCCTCCCTCATGGTTATTCTCCTTCTCACAGTTAGTGTCTGAATATTTTCTTCCTCATTACCTAAGTACATGTAAATTGGCCATGTTGCTGAAGCGGAAGCAATTTTTTAAATTGGTTAAAATGTGCCAACGTCAAACATGACGATTTCTTCCACTTTTGGACTCCTCATGATTTTAATCACCCCAAATAAGCCATTCAAAAAATAACAGCACAGGGACCAGATTCCCTCAGCATCAATTTTTTTTGTTTTGTCCTTTGGTGGAGTGTGTGTGTGTGTTTTGTGTTCACCAAAGCTGTTAGTGGGACTGAGCATTATTTAACTCACCGAGTAGCATCGAGCACCTGCTGTGGGCCAGCACTGGCTGGGGAAGTGAAGATAAAAAATGCACAGTATCTAGAGCGTCTGTAGTCAGGTTGAGACTTGGGTATGTGGAGGATGAAAGCACGTAGGCATGGTTCAAAGCAAAAAAGGGAGCTTTGGCTGCATTATGATGGTATTTTAGCACAAGGCCAAAGAATGCCTTATTCTTCTCTTCAGCAGAGTGTTCTTGGGTGGTGCTGGACACATAGTAAGCTGCAGCAGCCTGGGAACAAAATTGCCACAAGGGCCTGATAATCCCTTATGAAGGGCTTTCTGTTAGAAGCTGATTTAGAGAACAAGAGTCAGGCCTATTAACTGCTTTTCTAACCATCAAATTTCTGTCTTGGGACTCCTACATTCACAAATATCATTACAAAGAGAAAGAAAGAGAATTGGGCCCCAAAGGGACCATAAACTTGCTCACTCAATCAGCCATGAATGGAAACCAAAGACCAACAAAGCTAGCAAATCTGGCCTGGGTTTCAAGAAAAAAAAAAAAAAAGCAAGAGAAAACATAGCACCGGGTACTACTTGTGTAAGGGAAGCCAGGTCACAAGTAAACTGGGCTCATTGGATGTCCTGGCTCTGGACAATTAGGAATTGCTCCTGCCTTTGGAAGGGGGAGTGGATGGACAGGGAGTGCTCTGCACTGGCAAGAGCTGGTGGAACTGCCATCAACACAGGAGGAGTCACTGACCCATTGCAGCTTGAATGAGTTTAAAGGAGGAAAAGGAATATTCTCTCTTCCATCAGGGCCCTGGATAAAAGACATTCCTAATGAAGTGAACAGAATCAGAATGGAGGAATTTGCTCAGCCCCAAACCAGGTATGAGACATGGACAGAGAATGATATCTGGAAACATGGTGACTTATATTCTGATTTCTAAGTAAATGCTCAGATGAGCAAAGTGGCTTAACCAAGACCACGCTGTAGAAATAAGGCAGAAACAGGTCTTCTGATGCCACATCTGGAGTTCCTTTCATCTCACCACAGTTGCAGGATAATAGGCACTCATCTAGGCATGGCCTGGGGCCACAGCAGGTGGGCAGAGCACCTGGGACTAGGTTGAGCGTGAAAGATGGGATTCCTGCATTTGGGGAGAAAGCAGGTCAGGGAAAATGGAAACAGCATGGCACAGGCTTAATCAGAGAGGAGATGGAGACCAGGGTGGTCTCCTAGAAAGGTCCACAGACATAGAAGGTGAGGCCAAGGTGGGGTTTGATTGTGAACCGAGGCAGGGGCCAGTGACTGGGCCAGAGTGACCATGTCAGGGGGCTCCTACAGCCAGCCTACCTAGGGCAGGATTCTCCAGCTAATTCATCTGGACCTCAGAGAATCTACTGGTGTGCTCTGGGCTGGTTTATTCATTTATGAAAAATATTTTGTCCTGAATTGAAAACAGACTTTTAGCTTTCCCTACTTGGATGGAGAAGTGGGTCCTTTTAGAAAATCCAAATGATAGGGGATGCATCCCTGTACCTTCAGCAGGCACATGATAAGTGTCTGATCTGCCTTACCACACTATAGAGTGGACATAAATTTGCCTTATACACTGGCGGGAACTTAAGGGGTTATTATAGACAAAGTGTCTATAAAAGTGAGATCAGAACATGTCATCCTCCTAGCATATCAATATGTTCACCAAACAGGAAGATTAGCTGAGCTTCAGGCACCAGGGTTTTTACTGGAGTCTTGCTGGTACAGATTTGAACCTGGCCCTGTAACTAACATTGTGACTTTGGAGTGAGATGATGGTTTGAAGGCTGAGTTTGCACCCCTTATTAATTCCATGGTTCTGAGCGAGATCTTTTATTTCTCTCATCCTCAGTTTTCTCATCTGTAAAGAAAAGATAACAATACCTACTTTAAAGTATTCATTTTAGAGTCAGATAGAATCGCCCGTGTATACAGACAGCACTTGGACAGAGAATGTGCTCAGTAAAAAAGTGCAATTACTCTTGGTGCCAATTGTTATTCACTGCAATATAAAACATACTAATTATCTGCTATAGGACAGTAATTCCTAAACTCTAATGTTCATGAGAATCACCTATGGAGTTTGCTAAGAATGTGGACCTTAGGTCTTATCCCACTTCAAGAGATTGTGAGGTGGGGCTCCAAAATAAGCATTTTAGCAAATACTCCCAGGTGATTCTGATGAAGTGGTTCAATAATCACATTTTGAAAAGACTTGCCATAGAACTATATTTTAGGTTTAAAATCTGACCTCTCGTGGTTTATGGATGTCAAAACTGTCCAGGTGAGGCACGAACCCTGATGATTTCCAAGTCCTCGTTCTTACCCTCCCCTCCAACCCCAAGTGCAGTGGAAGTAGCAGTAGGTCTACTCTTATTGCTTCACCTTTGGGTATTTTCTAGAACAGTAGCTCTCAACTTCAGCAACATATTACAATCACTTGGAGAGCTTTCAACCATTCTGATTACCCAGGCCACACCACAGATCCATTAAGTAAGGATTTCTTGGTGGCCTTAGTCATGGAGTTTTGTGAAGCTTGCCAGGTGATTTCAATGTACAGCTAAGTTGAATATCACTCCTGTAGATCTGCTTTTCCATATTCCCTTCAAATATTCACTTAGTCTCCATCCACACCTTACTTATATCTGGGTATTTTCTCTCTTTCAAAATTTATGTCTGGGTTTACACAATAAGTTTCCTGATTTTATTGCCATTTTTTCCTGATCCACTGATGCCTCTTACTTAGCTCCATTTGGTACTGATGTCCCACCTACCACTCTGTCCACATTTATAAGATACAACACAGTAGCTCTAGAGCTCTCCTTGGTCTTTACAGAGGGGATCAGGTAGAAACATGCCACTGTTTTTCAATTTTTTTTTGCAATTTCCTCCAGCTGGAGTGTTTTCCCTACTCTTTCCTATTTATTCTGCCAGAAATCAAGCAAAGGTCTCCTCTGCAAAGCCACCTCTAACTATCCCATTCCAAGGTAGAAAGATGTCTGTTCTTAACTTCTCCAACAGCATTTACATCATGTGTCATGATATTATGTCTATATAATGAGAGTGAAGGTGTGGAAAAACTGTAAGTGCTTGGGATAGAAGTTCATGCTGAGAGGGATATAAAACAGATCAGAACTATTGGACTTTGCTTAAAGTCAAAGAGGGACTGCTTATTACTCCGGGGGGAATAAAGGAGGTTAACTACTCTATGATGTGACCTGCACCATGATTTCCTTAAAATCCCGAATAAAATCTGTAAATCGTGACAAAATGTTTGATGAGAGTAGATTTCTTGGGGCACTGGCATAGAAACAAGAAGTAAGCAGAGGGCTCTAATGAAAGTCTTAGGAAGGGCTTTGGAATGTGAATTAAGGCCAAGTTACCCAGACCTCCAAGGAGCACAGTGGCATCCTCAGCTGCCTGGGTTCCATTTGAGCATTCCCTGTGTCCACTGAACTCTTGCCACTGTACTTGAGCTTCCCCAGTGTCTAGCACAATTCTCGGCACATGGAATGCTCTAAACAAGTGTTTGGAGAATGAGCAATACACACAGCACGTAATATAGGCTTCTTCCTCAGGTCAAAGGGAACACCAAGAAATCTGAATTGTCTGTGGCTATTTTGTGAATTCTCTTTCATTCACCACTTAGATGCTATTGAACTTGTTTCTCCAAACTCTTTTACTCCAAATTTGATTAATTTGAGCTCAAAATGACATTTCAAAATCCCCTGTTCCCAAACACAGAGCTCATCAGAAACGCCTCCTACTATTTACAGGCTCGCTTCATTGAAATATGATCTTGCCAGCCAGACAGCAATGTGTGTTCAGTGGAATTCAATTTTCCTGATCACTGGCTTCATCCATCAGTCTGTTTGCAAAGGGCCGATGCAAGCTTCAAGCCACCTCTTATGGATGGTGGGCGAGCCACTATTATTTCTGCATGTGAAAGCATTGTTAGATTCTGATGATGGGATTCTGCAGGATCACTTTATTATTGTTGTTTTAAGTTTTACAGAAATCCTGTCACGGGCCAAGACTTTTTACTATGTGTTCATGTTTAATCTTAACAACTGACATTTTGTGGGTGAAGAATCTGAGACTTGAAGAATTCGTGAGGAATTGTCCATGGACACTGGACTGGCCATCTGTAGAGCCAGGACTCAAAGGCAGTGCTTTTGATTTCGAAAGTGAGTGCCATCCATTATGCTAGATTTTCTTCTTGGGATTTGTCTTTGGGCTGAGGTAGGGGTGGCAGGGACTAGTATCAAGAAAGGAATTCAGCCTGGCTGGTGTAGCTCAGTGGATTGAGCGTGGGCTGGGAACCAGAGGGTCCCGGTTCGATTCCCCGTTGGGGCACATGCCTGGGTTGCGGGCCAGGTCCCCAGTGGGGGCCATGTGAGAGGCAACCATACATTGTTCTTTCTCCCTCTCTGTCTCCCTCCCTTCCCCTCTCTCTAAAAATAAATAAATAAAATATTAAAAAAAAGAAAGGAATTCAAGACATGCTGACGGAGAAGAGTGACTGCAGTTTATTATTCAACACACTAACTGCCTACCAATCCCTCCTGCGATCTCCACTGTGCCTGTATAGACATTTTTCACCACAGCCAGGAGGCCACACTTGGCCAGGGGCCTGTCCCTCCCCTGTGAGGTGTGGGCTTCTTGGGGGTACTCAGGAAGCCTGTGCACTCAGGGTGGCGCCCAGACCCAGAGGAGTGGTGAGCAAATGCAATGCCAGAGAGGAGGTGCCCTGAGGGCAGGGCCATACAGATGGAGGCCCAAGGAAGGGCCCTTGTGGATCCCACAAGGAAGCAACTTTCTTATTGAGTTTACCAGAGGGAATCACCTGGGTGTCTGACTCAGAGGCCAGAAAGGTGTCTGACTCAGAGGCCAGAAAACAGGGAGGGACCCACCCAGAATTCAGAACACTTGGTAGCTTTGCCAGCCTAAGTCCATCTCAGGATAAAACTGCACACTCTCTTTTCTAACCCAAGCCCTCAGGAAAGTGTCTCTGCAGGACCTGCCATCACTCTATCAAAGTCAGGAACAATGACCACGGTATCTCTCAAGTTGCTCATAACTGCCAATTATATTCAAGTTGCTCATAATTGTGTTCCCTTGTAGCTACCTTCAATTTATAAAATGCAAGGAAAATCTCAAAGGAAATCATGTTTTCAATGCACAGGTCAAGTTTGAGAGCAGCTGGAAGCATGCTTCTCTTTTCAGACAATAACTCTACCCAGTATCAAGGCCTCCACTGATCAAGAATTTCTCTGAAAACTGAATTTTGCATTACAAATTTTCCCTCCACAAGTAGGACAGGGTCATCCCTTTTTAATTAGAAACTCTGTTTTCACAGACCTTCTACAGGGCCTGGTTAACCAAGGACAGGATCACATATGAGATGCATCGTAAACCTGAAGTAGGTTAGGCTGATGATAGTATTTCCGTTTCGCAGGTGAAGAAACTGAGGCTCAGAGGGTGGACATGATTTCCCTAAGTTCACACAGCTATATAGCTAAATGATGGTGCTGGGACCCGGGTGCTGCGCTGTCCAGTTCGGTATCATGCTGTGCACTAAGGCTTGACTCCTGCCGACATCCGGTGATCACAGTCCTGCTTTTACCATTCAATCTTGAATCATGTTTCTTTCTCCTAGGAAAAAACCAGGGTAGGTACAAACTATTGCTTTAAATACAATCTAATTCCACTACAAATAGAGAAACTTGAAGAAGTTATTCTGGTGGGCAGCAAAAGATCATAGTAGGTTCAGTGTCTAAAAACCAATTCAGATTTCAACATTCAGTTTATGAAGCAAAGTCTAAGATGATCTTTCTAATCCTATTAAGATCTAACTCTTATTTCCAACTCAGCTGGTGAACTCCCATTACTTGGCAGGTCAGATAAACACTCTGAGTCAAATACTTCATTGCTTTGCTCTCACTCAGGCTAAATATTTGATTCCTTATACCACCAAAGCTTAAACATGTGTGTTTGTGTCTGGTGTATGCAGGCGTGCACACACATCTGTGCTGTTTCTAAGCCCTGGGAATTACAAGGTAAGTTTTAAAGGAGATATTACAAAGGTTGTCTAGAACCTGATTAATCGCCCTGATTGATATTTTGTGTTCCAATTGAAAAAAAAAAAGAATGAGAAATAGAAGTATTTAAAAGAAATAAACAGGTACAGTGGCATATCATTGGCACATACACAGCATTAATTAATAATCTGTAAAATGTATAAAGTACATATAGTTTATAAAGTACTTTCACCCACAAACACTTCTACTGTGACTCTCAACACTACCGTATCTGTGAAGTAGGCAGAATCAGCATAAATATCAGCATTTTTTAAAATGAGGAGCAGAAAAATGGAAGCAGATCTAGAGTCCCGTGTAGGAGCCTCTAGCCCCGTGCCTTCCCGTGTGCTGCCATTTTCACGTGTCTGTGAGCCCTCACTAACATCGTGCTTCCCAGTGTAAGAAACTATCAAAGTGCTGTATGCTGACTCTCTTAATATCTACATATTTATATTCTGATTCAAAGTGCGATTGACCTTCATCAGTTTTATACTTACCGAAATATAATGCAAGGTGTGTCTTAGGGAGGGGGTGTTAATTACAAAAAAAAAAAGCTAACCATAGGCTATGTAAATGGTGCAATTTTAAGTGCTTTGAGTTACATTTGTACAACACTAAACACTCTTCAGAATACTTCGTCCCATGCAATATGTTTATCTTCACCAGAGCCTCATGACATGGGTGTTATGATCCCCATTTGATGCCAAGGGGAAGCTGAAGCTCTGTCTCCTAGAACTAAGTCACCTTAGCCATTAGCCATCTTTTTGACAAGAAGTAATGCTGGTGGATGGTGGATGCTGGGAGGCAAGCAGGAAGGGAAAAAGTAAGGAGTGGGGACAAAACACAAGGAGTATAGAGTGGCTCAGAGGACAAAGTCCTAGAAGCGAGGTGAGGGCTCGTTTTCAGTAACCCCATGATCAAGGCCAGCTTCTTTGGCTCTGTGCTTCAGCCTTTACCGGCATCTGTCCTCACTTTCCAGATTTATCCTCCTCCATCCTGAAC
>PVJI01019605.1:0-30687 GCA_004026765.1 Micronycteris hirsuta | reverse complement strand
GCGGCAGTAGGAGAAACTCCCAGCCTCACAGGAGAGTTCCTTGGAGAGACCCACGGGGTCCTGGAACATACACAAGCCCACCCACTGGGAATCAGCACCAGAAGGACCCAATTTGCTTGTTGGAAGTGGGGGAAGTGACTGAAACAGGCAGAGAGCTGAGCAAGCGGCATTGTTCCCTCTCGGGCCCCTCCCCAACAGATAGCACCACAAGAGCAGTGACGTGGTTGCCCCACCCTGGTGAACACCTAAGGCTCCACCCCTTACTACATAACAGGCAAGACAAGACAAAAAGAAAAATGGCCCAAATTAAAGAACAGATCAAAGCTTCAGAAAAAATACAACTAAGTGGTGAAGAGATAGCCAAAGTATCAGATGCAGAGTTCAAAACACTGGTAATCAGGATGCTCACAGAATTGGTTGAGTATGGTCACAAAATAGAGGAAAAAGTGAAGGCTATGCAAAGTGAAATAAAGAAAAATATACAGGGAACCAATAGTGACAGGAAGGAAACGGGTACTCAAATCAATGCCTTGGAGCAGAAGGAAGAAATAAACATTCAACCAGAACACAATGAAGAAACAAGAATTCAAAAAAAATGAGGAGAGGCTTAGGAACCTTGGAAACAACTTGAAATGTTCCAACATCTGAATCATAGGGGCACCAGAAGGAGAAGAAGAAGAGCAAGAAATTGAAAACTTCTTTGAACAAATAATGAAGGAGAACTTCCCCAATCTGGCAAAGGAAATAGATTTCCAGGAAGTCCAGGAAGCTCAGAGAGTCCCAAAGAAGTTGGACCCAGGGAGGAACACACCAAGGCACATCATAATTACATTATTCAAGATTAAATGTAAGGAGATAATCCTAAAAGTAGCCTGAGGAAAGGAGAAAATTACCTACAAAGAAGTTCCCATAAGACTGTCAGCTGATTTCTCAAAAGAAACCTTGAAGGCAAGAAGGGGCTGGAAACAAGTATTCAGAGTCATGAAAGGCAAGGACCTACATCCAAGATTACCCTATCCAGCAAAGCTAGCATTTGGAATGGAAGGGCAGATAAAGAGCTTCCCAGATAAGGTCAAATTCAAGGAGTTCATCATCACCAAGCCCTTATATATGAAACGGACTTATCCAAGAAAAAGGGACTTATCCAAGAAAATGAAAATCGAAACTATGAACAGTAAATGACAACAAACTCACAACTATCAATAACCGAACCTAAAACAACAACAACAACAACAAAAAAAACAAACTAAGCAAACAACTAGAAAGGAACAGAATCACAGAAATAGAGATCACGTGGAGGGTTATCAGTGGGGAAGGGCAGGGGAGAAATGGGGAAAAAGGTATAGGGAATAAGTAGTATAAATGGTAGGTAGAAAACAGACAGGGGGAGGTTAAGAATAGTATAGGAAATGTAGAAGCCAAAGAACTTATATGTACAACCCATGGACATGAACTAAGTTGGGAGAGGGTGTGCAGGGCAGAGGAGAATAAAGGGGGGGGGATGGGATGACTGTAACAGCATATCAATAAAATATACTTAAAAAATAAAGAGTGAAAAAAAAGGATCTCTTTTCTGCACATCGTTTAAGGTTTGGTGTTCCTCCCCTGGTCCCCTTTTTCTTCCCTGACATCATTCACCCAGGGTATCTCCTTCATCCCTGCAGATCCTTTTGTTGTCTCTTGTATCCTGGTGACTCCTCAACCTGTATCCTCAGACTTCCAGATCAAACTGCCTACTGGTACCCTGCAAAAGTCCCCCAGGAACCGAACCGAACACGACCAAAGCCGAACTTGTCCTCTCCTCCTCCAAATCTCCTCCGTTTTGTATTTGTATTTTTGCTGTCAGTAGGCGATAGCATTGTCCACACAGCTGTTCGAGTCAAAAATCTGAGCAGCAGCCTTGTCTTCCTTCCCTTCAAAACTCAAACATTCAAGCAATCACAACTTTCAATAGATTCTACCTCCTCTATGATGCGGCTTGTAAGGTTATGAATAATTGGTCCCACGTACCTTCCAGGCTCCTCTCTGACCACCCTGCCTCAGGGGTGCTGAATGATTTTCAGGGCTAGATGCACAGCTCGCACAGCGCTTTCTGTCATCTCCCACACTTGCATCTGCTGACAGGGACCTGCCTCGCCTCTTTATTGGACAGACTGCTTCCCAGCCTTGTACATCTTTGTGGAGAAGTCGCTAACTTCCAATTCTGGCAAGGTCTGGGCTAGGTAACCCTCTTAGAGCTCTGGGTGGATTTCTCTTCATGACACACTGCTTTCTCCGAGCTGCCTTTTCCGTTTCTATCTTGCCGTCTACTGTGAGGTCCTGTAAGCAGGGACCATATTTTCCTAGTTGCCTGTGTATTCCAAGCACCAAGAAAGTATTTGGTACAAAATAGCTGCTCAATAAAGGAATGAATGAATATAAATGTTAAAATATGAGGATATGGAGGCAACCTCAGTACCCATCAATAGGTGATTGGATAAAGAAGATGTGGTACATGTACACAATGGGATATCACTCAGCCATAATGAAAAAAAATGAAATCTTACCATTTGTAACAACATGAATGGACCTAGAGAGTGTTATGTTAAATGAATTAAATTAGAGGAAGACAATGCCATATGATTTCTCTTAAATGTAGAATCTAAAAACCAAAATAAACGAATAAAACAAAACAGAAACAGGCTCAGAGATCAGAAGACAAACCAAATTGGTGGTTGTCAGCTGGGAGATGGGTTGGGGTGGGGCTGGATGAAAAAGGTAAGGTATTAAGATGCACAAATTGATAGCTCCAAAACAGTCATGGGGCTGTAAAGTACAGCACAGGGAATATAATCAATACTATTGTAATAACTGTATGGTGCCAGGTGGGTAGTAGACATATGGGAGAGGATCACTTTGTAAATTATATTACTATTTAACCACTCTGCTGTGCACCTGAAATTAATATGAAATAATGTTGAATGTCAACTATGATTGAAAAAAGTCTACTTGTGAGAATATAAAATAAATTTCCAATCCCAGGGTGCCATTAGGATTTTACTGAATAAAGATTTATCAAGTCCCTCCAATGTGTAAACTATTTGGAGATTATCTGAAACTATTTAGAAGAATTTATTAATGTTAGAACCATGAGCAGAGAGTGGATAATAGAGGTAGATTTCAAATCTGTCCCTTATGGGCTTCTTTTCCAGAGTCCAACCTCCAGACTGTCCGAGCCGTGTTTGGGTCACCCAAGCATTCCATCCTCTTGATTTCCGTAAACAATTGGATTTATAACCTGCTCCATACTTGAGAGCATGGGGATTGGAATAAGGTAAGTGTTGGCTTTTCTGTTTTTCCTCTGTTGTTTGGTCTCCAACTATATACTATCCTTGTGGAGCAGTAATTTTAAAATGCTCTCTCTGGAGTCCTCATCAGGAGGCGTGACTGGCTTCCCTGCTAGTGTAGCTGGCCTCACAGTGTTTGAATGTCCCATGCATGTGAAGAAATGTAGTGAAGTCTCTGAAGGAATTGCGTCCTTTCAAAGTTTCTTTTTTGTTTTGTGACTATTTAAATTCTCCATCATGAATCTCTCGATTTTTTCCTAATATGACTACATGTAGAAAAAGTGAGTTTTGAGAAATCAAAAAGACTTGCTGCCCACTCTGGGACACCTTTGGGGCCAGACGCACACTAAGAATGCCGGACACGAGTGGGGCACTCAAAGTTCAGTTCAAACACCTCTGCGCTGTCCTCACTGCCTACGGACAACCTCTCACTCCATCCACCCACCAAGGGGCCGGCAACCTTCTCTAGCCCCTTCCCTGCTTTGTTTTTCACTTAAAAAAAACTTAGCATTATGTATTTCTCTTCTTATTCGTTTATTCTTTATCTCCCCTTTTATAAATATATATTTTTAAAGATTTTATTTATTTATTTTCAAAGAGAGGGGAAGGGAAGGAAAAAGAGAGGGAGAGACATCAATGTGTGGTTGCCTCTCACATGGCCCCCACCGGGGACCTGGCCCGCAACCCAGGCTTGTATGTGCCCTGACTGGGAATCGGACTGGCGACCCTTTGGTTCGCAGCCTGCGCTCAATCCACTGAGCTACAGCAGCCAGGCCTATTTCCCCTTTTAGAATGTAAGCTTCATGGGAGCAGGGATTGGGGGGTTGGGTTTTGTTTTTTTTTTGCCACTATGTGCTTAACACTGGGTATATGGTAGGCACTCAGTAAATATTTGTTGATTAAATAAATGATATCTTTAAAAATGTTAAGAGTGTGATGCACACCTAGATCCCTAGGGATCTATGCAAGCCTGCTTTGCAGCCTTGTCCCCTTCGTGTTTTATTGCTGACAAAGATGATAACATTGAAGGTATACTGAACACACCTAGAGATGACACACAACTGGAAAGAATAACCAATATGTTGGGTGGTGCAATCAGAATTCCCCTGCCCTGCAAATCATGACAAAATGTAATGATGAATCACATTTGACAGTATAAAGTCAATGAGGACAAATATAAAGGACAAATATAAATCAAACCACGGAACTTGTCTCCAGTTGTAAACGATTCAGTAGTAAATAGGTCCTTCCAATACAGTATGTGGGAATTAAATTAGCCTGGGCACTTGGCACTTGTGGTACACTATAGGGAGCCCAGCATAGGACCTGGCACACAATACATGCTCAATAATTATTTATTAAGTAGATCTCAAAACTCAACTGTACTAGTGCAGGCAGAGGGCAAGATGGCCTATGGTTGCTCACACAGGAAGCTTCAGTCTCCCGTTGATTGTGAGTAGATGATGAATTAACACAGTGTGACATAACTGCCCAAAAATCAATCTTTTGTTGTATTAATAGAAACAGAGTGTGCAAGTGGGAAAGTAGTTCTCTAGTACTCACTGGTGGTCAGGCCCCATTTATTCTGTTTCATGAATTTGAATCTTCAACCTTTACAGAGACATCGATAAACAAAAGATTTTTCAAGAAGAGTAAAAAGGATGCCCTCACTGGTATGGCTCAGTGGACTGAGCACCGGCCTGCAAACCAAAGTGCCGCTGGTTTAATTCCCAGTCAGGGCATCTGCCTGGGTTGCGGGCCAGGTCCCCAGTCGGGGGCGCATGAGAGGCAGCCACACACTGATGTTTCTTTCCCTCTCTTTCTTTCTCCCTTCCCCTCTGTCTAAAAATAAATAAATAAAATCTTTAAGGGATCTGGTCATCGGTGTCATAGCAGAAATGATTCAAGGAGCTCAGGTTGTGTGTGGGTGTGTGAGGAGGAGGGCGAGAGCTAGGCTATCCTGCAGAGGAGAGATTCGAGTGCTCCCGGTAATCCCGAATGACAGATCAAGGACCCGTGAGTGAAAGCTGTAGGCATGTATATTACAAGCCACTAGAATTTGCAACAATTAGATTTCCCCAGCAATCAAGTGGACAGCTGCTGGAGGTTGTAAGTGCCATAACCCTGTTGGTAATTCAAGCAGAAGCTGGGCATGCGTGCGCCACTCACTGAATGCATTTGTAAGGGAAGTTCAAACACCGAGGTATGGGATTGGATTAATCACAGCAGCAAGTACTTCTGAGTGCTTACTATTTGGTAGGTATTGTAATAAGCAATTAATGTGAGTGGCTATTATACTCACATCAGTTCTACTAGCGCCATCTTACAGACAAGAAAAGTGAGATTTAAAGGGATTAAGTAACTTGTCCAAGGACAAGTAACTTGTACAAAACAGAGTAAGAATTTGAATTTAGGCAGTCGGATCCCCGACCTTTATTATTCTATAAGGGCTACCAGTTCTGAAAAACCACTTTGTTCCTCCCCTAAGATCCTGTTTGGAGTAATCAAACCACGGAACTTGTCTCCAGTTGTAAACGATTCAGTAGTAAATAGGTCCTTCCAATACAGTATGTGGGAATTAAATTAGCCTGGGCACTTGGCACTTGTGGTACACTATAGGGAGCCCAGCATAGGACCTGGCACACAATACATGCTCAATAATTATTTATTAAGTAAAAGAAATAAGTGGATGCAACCACACAGCTGCATTCAAAATGACAGAATCTCAATATATTGTGGCTGAGGAAAAACAAGCACATTTTTGGGTGGTCTGCTGAGGACACTTGGCAGAGAGTGGTAATCCATCATTCTTGGCAAAAGCATTGAGAATTCCTGCTCAGTTGTTTGGACAAATATTTACTGAGTACCTGTCCTGTACCAGGTATGTCCAACGTGCTGAGAGTGCAGAGGTGAATCGGAGGATGCACCGTTAGTGGGGGAGATGGACAGGCAAGCAAGTTCTTATGCTACAGTGTGATGAGTGCTACAGCAGGGGTGTGTGTGTGTTACATGTGTTTGTGTGTGTGTTAAGTGTTATAGAAGCGTCGAGCAGAAAGGAACTAAATTCTAGTTGATTGAAAGAGTTGTCTAATACTTGGATATGTTTCTTAAAATGACCGTCCCCTATGTTGTGTGAGTTCATTCGGTCTTCATAAAGACCATGTGAAGTTCTGATCCCTTTTCGTAGGAAGAAATAGAGTCTTGTAGAGGTCAGGTGAGTTCCCCAAGGTCACGCAGCGAGTAATAATAATTACTGTCATTTACTGAGTGCTTAGGATACCCGAGGCTCTGTTCTAAGCCCTAGTAAGACATTTAACCTTCACGACAATTCTATGAGGTCACTATTGATATCATCAGCATTTTATAAATGAGAAAACTGAGGCACAAGGTTTCAATAACTTTCCTAGAGTCATCCAGCTAGAAAGCAGCTTTAGCAGGCACGCACTTAACCCACTGCACTAAATCGCCTTTAACTGGTGCTCTGATGAGCTGGAACTCACACATGGATCCTGACTCCAAGTTCAGCTTCCTTTCAAGTGGCCATGCCCTTTAGCAATATTGCAACCAAATGAGAAGAAACGGTGTGTGTGTGGATACAAGGAGAGGTTGCGAGGGTTGGGCACCCAAGGAAGTGCTTGGGAGAGGTCCAATGACATCTAGATGATGTGTTAATTGTGTGTGCAGGGTCTCTCCGGGCAGCCAGAATTGGGTCCGTTGTTCTCCAGATCGGCAGTCTGGGAACAAGCCACCAACACTTACCCTGCAGCCTTTTAAAATCTAGTTCCAATTTTTCTAAAAGAAAACAACAAGATGTGAAACATTAAGAGCAAAAGAAGTTCAGTTCAATACCTTATATATCAACAAGAACGGAGATACAGAAAAGGAGAAAGGAAGTACATAGTTGCCTAAATTGTCCCAGCTTTCTCGCCGTAATAAAAACTTTTGGATTGAAAAATAGTTCAATCTAATATGATTGCGCCTTAATAATTAAGTTGCATTGGCTCTGTGGCAAATCTGACAAAGAATTGGTTATTAAAATGGATGAACTAGACTACCCTTCCCTCAGTCACTACAGCTTCTCTAATGTGGATATGACCTATGCAATCAAACCTACTGCATTTTTAAGACATCCATCTTCCACAATTTGGGAGATTCGGTAATTTTAAAATCAACTGCAAGCTGGGATTCCTGTGGTAGGTGGAGAAGCAGGAAAGGTCAATGTTCTTTGACATTTTTTCCTTCAAAACAGGTGGGGTTTTTAATTTGGTTTTTAGAATTTTGATGTGTCACATATAGAGAGAGCTGGTAGATTCAACAGATTATCTTGGGCTTCGTGTTTATGGATTTCTGTTAGTTCTTGGCTTCAAGTCCTTGGAAACATTTGTTTTGATCGTGGCAGGAGAGTTAGTCATGTTTTATTTTTGTTGTTCCTATTTATTTTTAAGATCCTTTAGTTCAAGTCTACTTCCAAGGTATTGTGTAACTGTATTTATGTTTCCACAAATAAAATATTCCAGTAGTAACTTCAAGCACAACTTTATAGGAATAGTTAATAATTTGATGTCTAGCTGATGCCCATCAGAATGATTTTATAGCATTAGAAGCTAGAACAAGGGTTTGCACTAGAAAATTGTGTTTGAAATTTGTAATTGGGCTTAGCCTTTAATGTGCAAAATTTCAAGGTTCTTAGATCAATTATTTTTGAGTTACCCAGCAGCCAAATTTTTATAAACATATTTTTCCTTTTCATCACTGAATCAACAAAAGCTGGAAAATTCTTTTCTCACATGTTCCATTCTTTAACTCAGCCTGAAGGTAAATTGCTTCTTAAAAACCACATCCCAAACAAACAGTTTTTCATGAAGTTATGAGTAAATGAATAGAGTGGGCTCTACTGGCATTTGGGATGTACATCTAATTAGAACTCTCAGTATTTCAAACATATAATTTACTAAAGTGGGGGTTTTTAATTCTTAGCTTTGAATCCATTGGGATGAAACAAGTGACCCTTGATGGAAATAGGTCAAGAAATCAACTTTCTCAGGTTGACTTTTAGTTTGCTGGTCACCAAATCAAAACACTGTGTATTCCCAGGCTTAAAAGATGTCTGAACTTTCTTACATGCATTAAAAGATCAAGGCAGAAAGCCAGTTCGGCTTTGCTGCTGTGAAGAACAGATTGGCCTGTCCCATCTCCTTGATGCCCCTTGCTTGGTTTCTTCACGAGAGGGGCTCCGTCACAGCTGGCACTGTCTTCACTGTGATATGAAGCACGTTGCACTTCCAGTACATCTTTCAGTGTGTAGGGGAGGCAGAGAACCCTGACTTTACAATGAGATAGACAACTACCAGCTGACGGAACGTACTTTCTAGTGCAAGACTTGTCGCTTACCAATGACTGCTGCAAATGCTCTCAATCACAAGAGTTCATAAACTTAAAAGTTGTGACACAAGATTTGTGCCCAACTACATTATTGTGTGACCTTGAATAAGCAACTTAACCTCTCTCCAAAATAACTCTTTCATAGGGTCATTGTTTGTAATAAATAATTGAGATTGTATACAAAAATACTTAGCACAAAGCCTGGCACATAGCTATAAACGCAGACTGAGTTTATGTGAAGCACAAAACAATCCACGGAACTCAAATGGACAAATGGGCCATTTTTTAAATTAGAAAATTTCACTTCCAAGTGAATGACTATGTTTACCAATAACTTTGTTTTAAAGTCTACATTCAGAACAAAATCTTACTTTAATGATAATCTGTTAATATATTTCATAACAAGAGCAAACTATAGCTTCTTTAGGAGAAAATTACATAGGAACAGAACAGGAAAATGGTATAAATGAAATGTCTTTCTTTCAAAATAAATGAAGAGACTGTTATCTAATTAAAGAAGATTCAGATGATGATATAATTATGTCTATATGTAATTATAAAACATACTTGTTTTTATAACGTGGTTTAAAATTTTACCAATCTTAAGGACTAATTTTCTTGTAATTGAATGACAAACCCTACAGCACCACTATTAACTATTAATATGCTAAAAATGCCCATTAACTATCTTTTTCATTAATTGCGTCTACTGTCATGGCTTTACATTTGTTTCAGCAATACAAAAGGAGTTATTTAAACTCCTTGTTCTCTGCATATTAGAGAGTAGGAGACAGAAGAATTCACCCGACCTACTTAACTATGAAAAAAGGATTTTCCCAAGTTACCAGGAATTAACACTGTAGTAAAATTACAAGAAAATTGTGCTAAGAAACCTTGTCTCATCTGCAAGTTATTTGACTGAAATCTGAGGTGCTGAATTTCAGCACAAAGGTGACTTTGGAGGAGAAAGTTTATGCCAAACTGGATCAGTTGTTTTCGTGTTATGTAAGAAGGAGACAAAAATATTAACTGTTTACTCCTAGGCTATAATTTTAAGATTATTTTATTATATTAAATGACAGAATTTCCAAACCTCATGAAAGAGCATTGGTACCTACACAAAACTAAATATAATTAAATATTAAATAAATTGTTTTTCCCAATTATATTTAAAACACACAAAGTAATTTTATTCACTGTGTCACAAGTGAATTCTAGTTGAAGTGTATGTTAAACAGCCAAAAGGTTTTTCTTTTCAAATAACTTTTTTCTGATTATAAAGAATGTGATCTCACTTATATGTAGAATCTAGAAAAACAAAATAAATGAATAAGCCAAACAAAACAGAAACAGACCTGCAGATATCAAGAACAAACTGATAGCTACCAAATGGAAGGGGGTGAGGAGAAGGGAATAAAAATTTTTTTAATAATGTGAAATATTCTGTCTAGGTTCAAATTTCCAATGATCTCATAAATGTCATAGTTTATATTTATAATTTGTTTGAGACGGGATTCAAAAAAGGTTCACATATAGTATTGAGCTTGGTTGATATGTCTGTTAAATCTTTCCAAATACATGTGGGTTTCCACTGCAATTTACTTGGTGAAGAAACCAAGTTGTTTGTCCAGTCAAACTTCCCAGAGCCTGGATTTGCATCCCCAGTGTGTGGTTGACATGTTCTTCTGTCTTATGGGTTTCTTAAAACTATCTGTTGGCTGATAAGATTCGGATTGGTTTTTTGGCAAGACTGCTTGCAGGTAGTTGTGTGTGTCGTCATTGGGAGGGGCATAGTGTGCAGCCATCTCTTCTTTTATGATGTCACCTGGATTTGTTAGTCTGGCAAGGTTTGCAGACTAGTGATATTTTAATCCTATTATCCCTTGAGTTTATTTCTGGCATGTGCCAATGGTGGCCAAGTAGATGTTTTATTATCTTGTTTCTGTTTTCTTAATTATCATTTGAACTCTTTAATTGAAACATTGTAATTCAATACATCTTATTTATTATTCTTATTATTGCTGAAATCATCTGGCCTGGGGTAGCATCTTCAAATTGGCTCCTCGGTTCTTTTGCCATGACCCTAGTAGTCTTTGATAGCTCCCCTGCCATTGGTGTGAGAAGATGGACTTAAGTTTATATAAATACATTACAAAACCATAGGACAGAAACGATAATGGCAAAAGACTGGAAACAAACACATATCTATTAATTGAGGAGTGGCTGAACAAAGTGTGGTCCAGCCACACAGTGGAGTTCTGTGCAGCTACAAAATGGAATTAAGAATCTTTAGATATATTTCTATGTTTGATCACTAGGATATATTCTAAGTAAAAAAGCAACTAGGAGAAAAGTAGTCCAGGATGCCTACTTTTATGTCATTTATGTAAAATGGATATAAATATATATTTGCATACATTTATATATACAGACATACACACATGCACGATGTACATATGTTTGCCTATGTTAAAGAACAAACAAAATAATAGTTACCTATAAGAGGCAGAAAGGAAAGAAGTGGAAGGGATAGTGATAGAAACTAGACTTCTTTGAATTTACCTTGTTTTATAGATTTGACTTTGGAATCATGTAGATATTTTACATAATTATAAAAATATTCGTTTTAAAGTGCAATTCCTATTTTTTAAAAAAGCCTCATTGTGTACCCAGTCATTAGCATACAGAGCGTTATTTTAAGAAACCTTAATTTGACTGACATAGTCATAGTGGGGTGCGCCCTGAAAACAGCAAGAACTGTGAAATGCTTTTCATCAGTTCTCGGTCATCACATTGCTGGTAGTGGTGTTGACATTGTTAGCCGGGGGGATATGGGACAAGCAAATATTAATTATAAGATATTCTAATTTGATCATGCTCGGTGTCCTTGAGAATCGGAATTCTCAGCATGGGAGGGAGAAAGTATGGATTTAAAAAAAAAGAAAAGGTTAGCTAAATACCCTGTAGTTCTGAGTTTGTATTAGAAGTTAGTGATAGAAACTTATGAAGCATATGTATATTTACATATATATTTCCTAGCTCTTCTATTCACTAAAAAGACCTAGAAATAGTGACTAAGCCAGTAGCACTAAGAGCCCTTGGTATCTACACCATGATCTGGCTGAGGGAGGAAAAATGTCCACACACATATACATATGTATCATGAATGTATATACATTTAGGCCCTGGCCAGGTAGCTCAGTTGATTAGAGCATCATCTCAATATGCCAAGGTTGCGGGTTTGATCCCCTGTCAGGCACCTATAAAAATCAACTAGTGAATGCATAAGTAAGTGGAACAACATATCAATGTTTCTCTCTCAAATCAACAAAAAATATATATAATTTATGTACACATGTATTTGATATACTGTGTGTGACATCAACTACTTAGACATTCTTCTATTTCTGGACTTTTAGATTTTTACAAATCTTTACAGTTCTATGTTAATACTGCAACCAAGCATTTGTGCACTTATTATTTCTTTAGTACAAATTCCTGTGAGTGGAATTACCCAGCCAGAGGGTAGGAACATAGTTAAGCTCCTGATTACTATTGTCACATGCCTCTAGGGAGGTGATAACAGGTCACACCAAGCAGCAGTGTGGGAGAGGGATCGCCTCATCCCGGGAACAGTTACAGACCTTGTAGACATTCACATAGACGTGTTTCTGCCAACATGAACTACATCAGGTAGAGTCACTCTTTTTTCTTTTCTTCTTTATTTTCTTCTTCCTGATGCTTTTGTAGAGAAACTTTAAAAATCAATAATACCACGTGGAAAAAATATATTGAAGTAACATTTTTGTATTTATGTTCTGAATTAATAACTGTATATCAACAAAGATTTGAATGGCCTGTCAAACTAAATGCTTACTTATAATTAATGTATGGAGTTGCCAATATTTGAGTTGCAAACATATATATCATGAAAGTATTGAAATATTAACTTTTATAGCTTTTTGGTAATTTGGTAACTACTTTTGAAATTCCTCGGGGGGTTAATTATAACCTTACAGTTGCAGAACCCACTATATGAAACTTTATTTCCCATTGTTTAGAATGGTAACTAACTTGGCAAATATTTCTTACATGTACCTTAAATATCAAGAAATCAAAAAAGAAAGTAGATTATAGATGAAAATCATAGACTGTGAGATCTAGAGAGATTTTAAAGGCCATCTGGTCCCGCCTCTTCACTTTATCCTTTGGGAAACTAAGGCAAGATGTGACTCCCCCGAGGTCTAACAGCTGGTTTGTGATGGAGTGAGATAAAAATCCAAAATGACTCAGTACAGTGTGCTCTTGGTGTAACTTCTCAGAATTCACAAAAGTTGAAGGCAATATGCAAAAATAAAAATAATCGCTATTAGAGAAATGGGATTTGGAGTGATTCCCTTTGAAAGTCTATTGTTATATTACCTTTTCAATAAAAACCTATAGAAAATGGATCAACAACTACATTATAAAATCAGATGAAAGAGCACTTCGTTATTTGGAAGCTAGAAAGAAATTGTTCTGGTAGTAGGGATTTATAGCAATCAAAATATACAGCATCTAAATGCCATACAGACACACACACACATACACACACACTGTCACAAGCACTGTACTGGCATTATCTTACGAATTCAAGAATAATCTCAAACACACAGAGGTTATGTGACTTGCCCCAGGTAATCTCATGTGTGTTAGTCAGGACAGAACCTAGGCAGGCATTGACACAGTGGTTGGTTTTCAAGCCTCGATGGTCGATTTCATTGCTGCTCAGGGTTGCTGTGATTATCTGACTCTTCCCTGCTCTGTCTCTACAAGATCAAGGTTTCCACCTTATAAATTCATTCATTTGAATGATATGATACAATTCCTTACAGCAAAAATTTTTAGAGACAGTTCTTCAGAATACTTCATCTGCCATTTGCTACGTGACTTTTCCTTTTTTTTTTAAAGATTTTATTTACTTATTTTTAGACAGAAGGTGGTAGAAAGAGATGGGGAGAAACATCAATGTGTGGTTGCGTCTCACGTGGCCCCCACCGGGGACCTGGCCTGCAACCCAGGCATGTGCCCTGACTGGGAATCGAACCAGCAACCCTTTGGTTCGCAGCCCGTGCTCAATCCACTGAGCTACACCTGCCAGGGCTGCTATGTGACTTTTCATTCCCCATCTATAACATGGGTGTGGCAATACCTACCTCATTAGATTATGGGAGGATTCAATAAGATAAATTGTATCCATGTTTAGTGAATATTCAATAAATAATAACTGCTATCATCAGCTATGGCTGTCATCATCCTCATTATTATCAATAACATCAACATTATTATTTCTTTCCTATTGGCCATTTTTTAAAGGCAAAAACTTGTAGAAGGGACGATACATTATCCAAGGGGCTAGTGACTTATCAGTTGGTCTCCTGACAGGAAGGAGCAGAGAGGTAGTAAAGCAAGGGGAAGGAAACGGAGATACTAAAAAGAGAGGTGGGGGACTCCAAAGACAACTTAGAGCAGTTTTACTCCAAACCAGTTGGGATAAGTTTACAGAATAGTTCATTGGAAGTCCAGTGCTCTTACATGGGATCCTGTCATCTTTATCGGTTTCCAGACGGTCTGTTAGGGAATGAGGAAGGGCCCTTGCGTCCAGGAAGGCTGTGGACACAGATCAGCTGTTCCTGCCCAAGGACTCCCAGGCACCGAGGCCACCTGCCTGTCCGTGCTGCAGTGGTGGAAGTGGGCAAACAGCCCTGTGCAAACACTGCTGTTTACTGTGCCTGGAAATAGGCTTTTTGCCATGGAAAAATTTCTCATTGTACCCATAGGTACAGGACACATATTGCACAATGGAAAAACAGTCTTTTTAAGACTCCTCGCTAACCTGTGTACATGCTGTGCTTCAAGCCTAGGGCTGTGTGCCACTTCTGAGGAGTCATTCCACTTTTTCTTAGGGGTAAGGCCTAAAGGTGGCCTTTCTTCTAGAATCCTCCGCGGTCACGGGTACCTGAAGTCTTACTGTTTTGTGCTACTGGCTTCTCCCTCAGGTCCACGTACCCTTTTATTCCCATTATTTTGTTTCTCACTTTTCCTTGTTGTGAAAGAACTTAAGCACAAGGTAAAATATAAACGGGGCAAAAGGGCATTTAGGGAAAGGTACATCTCACTCCCGTTCCAATCCCAGTGCCACTGGGTCCCAGAAGTAACCACTGTTCACTCAGGAAACATAGTGGGGTACCTTCTCTGTGACAGGCACTGTCCTAGGTGCTCAGAGTTGAGGAGCAAACAGACAGATAAGATCCCCGCCTCCTGGTTGGACCTGGTGGGTCACAAACAAGATACATAAGCAAATGATTGTCTAGTATATTTTTTAAAAGTGATGTTACCAACAGAAATAAACAAGAAAGGGGTAGGGTGGGGTAGAATAATCAGAGTGGCTGAGGCAGTAACTGAACAAAGTACTGAAGGAAGAGAAGAGAGGAGCTTTTGTGGGAAAAGAACATTCTAGAAAGAGGGAAAGCATGTTCAAGCAAGGTCAGCATGCGGGGGATACAAGGTTTTAATTATTTATTTTTATTTAGAAAATACTTATAAAGTATCTACTATAGGCTGAGCATTCTTCTGAGCATATTATAGTATATGTGTTAACTTTCTTAATCCTGGCAATAAGTCCATGCACTCGTATCATCCCCATTGCAAAGGGAAACTGAGGCACATAAGAGTTAGGTAGTTGTTTAAAGTCACAAAACTAGAAAGTAGTGAGACCAGGACTTGAATGCAGGCTGTCTGGTTGTGTCCAGCCCATCCTTTAACTGTGCGCTCCACTGTCACACAGTAGGTAGGGACCACTGGAGAGGTGTGGGGCCACCCTGGGGTGAGATGGGCATGTTGGGAGACAGGTACAAAGGAATAGCAGGGACATTCTTTCAGAAAATTCTGGTACGTTTACATGCATTTATGTTTATGGATATGTATATATGCATGTGCATCCTTGAGGTTTGTGCCCTCTTAGTAGTTAATATGTAGTTTACATTAAATGTAAAACCATTTTAATGTATGGGAAGGAAAGGCCCAATTTATGTACATTTTAGTTAAAGATGATATCCTATCAAGTAATATGTTGGGCATGGGTGATCTATTTTTAAAATCTTACAGACAATTCCCTTTCCTGGGGCTCTGGCAGTACTGTGTATCTGACTATGCTTCCCTAGAACAACAAATTGACTTTTTTAAAATTTAATTTAATTTTATTATTGTTTTTGATACTCACCTGAGGATATGTTCATTGGCTTTAGGGAAAGTGAGAGAAACATCAATGTGATAGAAACATCGATTGATTGCCTCCCTGACTCATTGATTGGTTGCCTCCTGCTGCGAGTGGGAATTGAACCTGCAACCTTTTGGTGTATGGGACAATGCTTCAACCAACTGAGCAACCCAGCCCGAGAATAAATCAACTTTTTAAAAGAACAACTCAGCCCTGGCAGGGTAGCTCAGTTGGTTAGAGCTTTACCCTGATACACCAAGGTTGCGTGTTTGATCTGCATGCCGGGCACATACAAGAATCAACTGATGAATGCATAAATAGTGGAGCAACAAATGGATGTTTCTCTCTATCTTAATCTCTCTCTCCCTTCCTCTCTGTCTCTAAAATCATTCAATAAAAATGAAAATAAACACAACAAGGTAGTTTTTAGTATATTCACAATATTATACAATCATGGTCATTATCTAATCCCAGAACATTTCCTTCACCTCAGAACGAAACACCATTCCCGTCAGCAAATACTCTCAACCCTCTCCTCCACCCAGTGCCTGGAAACACCAGTCTGTCTCTGTCACTGTGGATTTGCCCATTGTGGACATTTCATATAAACAGAGTCATGCAACACGTGGCCTTTCATGACTGGCTTCTTTCACTCAGCACAATGTTTTCAAGGTTTCTCCATGGTTGTCGTATGTACCTGCCCTTCATTCCTTTCTATGACTGAATGACCTTCCATTGTGTAGGTGCACCACGTTTGTTTATCCATCCGCTAGTGGACAGGCATTTGTGTTGCTTCTACTTCTTGGCTGTTGTAGATAATGCTGCTGTGTACATTTGTGTACATGTTTTTGTGTGGGCATATGCTTTACAACTCTCTTGGGTATACTTACTGGAATTGCTGGGTCATATGGTTAACTGTGTTTAACTTATCAAGTCAACTTTTGAGCACAACATATTGCATAGCATCTTGCTGCTTGAAAGGCGAAAAATGTAGGAGCGAGCAGTTGCTGTGGCAAATGCCCTATCCTGTTCTATTTGTATGAGACGGTGGCAGATTAGCAGCGGTGCTGGCTTCTTGGGGTTTAATGTGTCATTGGCACTCCAGAGATACATTCTCCATGAAGATCTCACTTTTTAGGGTCCCTGCACATGATACATGGAGCATGACCATGAGGAAGTCACCCTTGAAATAACTGGGGGGCTCAGGCTTGAACAGCCCAGTTTCTCCCAGTACACCTAAGAGCAACCACAGATAGAGCCAGTCTGGAGAACAGAAGGCTTTTAGAAGACTTTGCAGCTCTCTAAGAATAACGTTAATGATAATAATAGAATACCTAATGTTGTAGGGTTCATCGCATGCCCAGTATGATGAGTGGCTAAATGCTTTACAGCCTTTTTCTAGACCTGCAGTCTCCAGTATGGTAGCCACTGGCCATGTGTGCTTGACATGTGGTTAGTTTGACTTGACATAAACCATCTATGTAAAATACACATTGTATTTCAAAGCTTAGTGCCAAAAAGAGAATGTAAAATATCTCGCTAATATTTTTACATGTTGAAATGATATTTTGGATATGTCAGGTTACGTAAAATATATTACTAAAATTAATTTCACCTGTTTCTTTTTACCTTTCTTAATAGGGCTACTAGATCATTTTAAATTACATATGTGATTCACATTTTCAACTTGCATTATATCTCTCTATTGGACAACACTTGTTCTAGACTATTCTTCACAGTAATTTGATCAGCTGAATGGTATTATCCTTCCCACATTATGAGTGAGGAAATTGAGGCTTAGGGAGCTTAAGTAAATTGCCTATGATCATACATCTGTGGCTTAAGAACAAATCTGTCTGTCTCCAAGCCTGAATTCTTACCCATTACTCTGTGCTGTCTTCCCATAGTCCAGAAATACAACCCGTGTGACGGAGAAATGGTTATGATCATTAGCTGTGGCTAATGTTTCATGTGTCCATTGCGGAGAAGAATAAAAACTGTCCATGTCATTCTGTGAGGTAGAATTTAGGCTGTACTGGGAAAAACTGCCTATGGGAAAGTCTCTTAAATACTAAGTCTTTGTAATGGTTTGGGGCTTGCTTGCCAAGGACAGAAGTTCGATGAAGCTACTTGAGAGGTTACTTTCATTTCTATGACCCCCACATTACAGTTCACATCAGAGTCACAGGTCGGTCGCCACTGCAACACTCAGCGTGAGACAGAGTAGAGTGAGAAGAGTTAGTGCTTCGGTTTTGTCCTTTTCCCCTCTAAAATGTAAAACTTTAATTTCATCCCATTTCATTTGAAATTGTGGAAAGCCTCAATGGGACATTCTTCAAAGCAATGCTGCCCCCATCTAAGTTGTAATGGAGAGAAGGCAAGACGGTATAGGAGAGAAAGAGTCTTTCCATTTCCATTCTTCCCCACTACCTGAAATTATTTTCCAAAATACGAGGTCTGTCCAGAAAAACTCCAACCATTGTTAATATAATGAGAACAGTTTGTGTGACATCAATGTAACCTGGCAGCCAAGGAGAGTGGACTGGAATGCACATGCATGAACAATGATGACTTCACTGTACTAGTCATGGGCGTGGTAGACACCATTGAGTGAACTGGTGTACTGTGTGGCCCTCACATTCAAAATGAGTGAGCAAATAGAGCAACGAGTCTGCATCAAGTTTTTCATTAAGCTTGAACATTCCTCTGTGGAATCTATTCAGATGATTCAGAAGGCCGCAGCTATGGGCAACTGGTGATTGGCAGCTTCATCACAACAACGCACTAGCTTTTGCATCACATCTTGCGCAGGGTGTTTTTATGAAGCATCAAATCACCCAGGTGACTCAGCCCCCCTACAGCCCAGATTTGGCACCCTGCGGCTTCTGGCTTTTCTCAAAACTAAAATCACCTTTGAAAAGGAAGAGATTTCAGACTGTCGATGAGATTTGGGGAAATATGATGAGGCAGCTGATGGCAGTTAGGAGAACTGGGTGAGGTTCCAAGGTGCCTACTTTGAAGGGGACCGAGGCATCATTGTCCTATGTACAGTGTTCCCTGAGTCTTGAGACCTCGGTGTATGTCTTAACACAGTCATGCCCTCCTTTCCTAAGGCATCAGTGTCAGCCATCACTCACAAAGAACTCTCGTGTGTGTATATTAATGCTACTACCATATTTTAGATGCTACAACTTAATTTTATCTTCATGTTACATATAGTTATGCATAACATGTATCATGGGTATAATTTAATTTCAAATGCCAAAGGAGAAGCCCAGTTTAGAAGACTAGTACTTTGAGCTATTTTTCTAATTGGGGAGAATTGGGATATTCAGGAATTATGCCTCAGGGTCTCATCCCAAAATGTTTAAACCCTCTCGTATTCTTAGAGGCTAGAAATGTTGCTGACAGCTGTTAAGCAAAATCACAATTTTGTTTCTGTTTTTCCCCACCAGACTCCAGATTTACAGGCTACCAAGAAATATAGCAATTTGACTCCTGAAAGATTAAGTGCAGTTCAAAAATCAAAGTGTAGGAAGCCAAAAATTCTCTGAATGTGTCTGTACTGTGTTTTTTAATTTTTATTTTTAAATTCAGAGTCAAAATTTTAGTCTCCCTAAATTAGTTTACTTCGGTTTAAATAGCTACATGGAAAATTAATTTCAGCATTTGTTTTCTGCTTTGTCATCCTTCCTTAATATTCCTTAGTGGTTTCAAATGTACTTCAGATAAGATAATAATGAACCATAGAGGGTCAGACAGATAGAATGGTATTGGGAAAGGTAGATGGAGTTGGAATTCAGATGACCTGAACTCTAACTGCATTTCAACAACAAATTAGTAGCAAGATCTTTTATGTACCACATACATTTGGAATTTATGTACCACACACATTTATTGGACACCTATTATGTTCAAGGCATTGTAATAAATGCTATAGGGTAAGATGTGGATCCTTAAGGCACTTTTCACTTAGAAGGAAAGAAACATATTCACAAAACTACAGTATAATATGGCACGGAATGTATGAGCAACGGAATAGAGCTTATGGGAGCACAGAAGGAAATGAGCGTAATTGCAGCAACTGGGCATGACTTTGTGCCAAAGGTGCTGTTTGGGATGGTCCTGGAAGTATGGTAGGATTTCTGGGCTGGGCTAGAAGGAAATGTACAGGGAAGGGGAGACAATGTAACCACAGGTGAATGATAAGAAAAGGCAGGGCTAGTTTAGGAAACTTGTTAGACAGGAAGGCACAGTTAATTCTGAATAAAACTAGGAGATAAGTTTTGACCCCCAGATTAGAATCACATTGTGGTAGAGCTTGAATTTCATTCTGAGGAATTTGGACCTTATTGGTGGAAGGGAGGCAGCTACGTTAAAGAGCAGACTGATCAGCTCTTTTTCACGGCTGCTGACAGCTCTGAGTGGTGAGCAGAAAGACGGAAGGTTGGAAGATCAGCTAGAAAACGTTATGGTAGGGTTCTGGCAATGGGAATGGATGGAGAAAGCAGACACAGGGGACGTTTTGGAGGAAGACTTGAAAGGGCCTGGTGACAACTTGTTTTAAGATGCAGAAGATGACTGAGGTTTTGAGCATTGATGAGTCAGACAGTAGAGCTGCTGAGAATGTGGAAGGTTTGCTGGGGGAGGGGCTGGGTTTGGTCTGGGGTGCGTTAGCCTATTCTGAACACATCAGCCAGCCATAGGAAACACAGGTCGGTTTCTAACTCCCCTCTCTCCAAAACCCTTTAACGCCTTCCCATCCTACTCCAAATAAAAGGAAAGCCCTTACAGTGGCCGATGCACATCCTGGCTGCCCTCCTTCCCTTTGATCTCATCTCCTTCCTTGTCCCCTTCTCAAGGCACAGGAGCCGCCCTGGCCTGCTTGCTGCTCCTCCAAGACCACTCACCAGGAATCTGCCTTAGTCCTTTTCTTGGCGTTTTCTCTCTGCCAGAAGTCCTTTTTCAGACAGTTCTCATCTCTTGTTCCCTTATTCCCATCAGCTCTTACTCAAATGTCACCTTTTTAGAAAGGTCTTTCCCAATCGTCCTATATAAAGCCACCAACATGCCACCCCCCCACCACTTCGCTGTTCATCATTACGCTTATCACTGTCTGACATACTAGGTATTTACTTGCTTATTATCATGGCCCAGCAACTGAAGCTGTACAAAACAATTAATAATGTAACAATCCAGTGTTTTCAAGGGTGCAATGAGGTTTGTTCCTCTCGCACACCATTATTGGGACTGTACATTGATATAATGCCTTGGAAAAGCAATTTGGCAGTGAACACAAAGAGCCATAAAATGTTGATGTCCTGGAACAGTTAATGTTTTGAAAATTCTGAAAATCAATTCAGAGAAGATAATCTAAAATATGGAAAAGAAGATAGGCAAGAAAATGTACATTGATATAATATTTATAATATTAAGAAGATTTTAAACATCTAAGTATATGGAGATAGTTAAATTAAGTAAATTACTGTTCATTTACTTAATGATATGTTGTTCACTGTTATAAGGATAGCTATGAAAAGCTAGTAAGCAACAGGGAAAATGGTTATGAGACAGTTACATTTAAAAGCACAGGATACACAATTGGATATAGTTGAATTGCCATTATCTTTAAATATACACATGAAAAAGATGAGGAGGAAAGTAACCCAAATGCTTATATTATTATTTTTTTAAAAGATGTTATTTATTTACTTTTAGAGAGCAGAGAAGGGAGAGAGAAAGAGAGAGAGAAACATCAATGTGCGGTTGCCTCTCGCATGCTCCCCACTGGGGATCTGGCCCACAACCCAGGCATGTGCCCTGAATGGGGATAGAACCTGTGACCCTCTGGTTCACAGGCCAGCACTCAATCCACTGAGCCACACCTGCCCGGACCAAATGCTGATATTAAATACCTTAGGATAATGGGATTATAGGTGGCTTATCTTTTTTCTAAATCTTTTAGATTTTTTATTTTTAGGTTACATCCTTTCTGTAATGTGGTTATTTTATTTTTGAAATAATATATATATTTTAAACAAACTCAAGATGGATAAAAGACTCAAATATAAGTCATGACACTATAACAGTCGTAGAGGAGAACATAAGCAGTACAATGTCAGACATTCCATGCAGCAATACCTTCACTGATACATCTCCTAGGGACAGGGACATAAACAAAAGAATAAACAAATGGGACTACATCAAATTAAAAAGCTCTGCACGGCTAAAGAAAACATCAACAAAATGAAAAGAGGACCAACTGCATGGGAAAATGTATTTGCCAATGATACCTTGGACAAGGGTTTGATCTCCAAAATATATTAAAAACTCATATGACTCAGCACCAGGAAGACAAACAATCCAATTAAAAAATGGGCAAAAGACCTGAACAGACACTTCTCCGAGGAGGACATACAGAGGACACATAAACATATGAAAGAATGCTTGGCATCACTAGCCATCAGAGAGATGCAAATTAAAACCACAATGAGATACCACTTCTTACCAATCAGAATGGCCATCATTAACAAATCAACAAACAAGTGCTGGAGAGGAGTGGGGAAAAGTGAACCCTGGTGCACTGTTGGTAAGAATGCCTACTAGTGCAGCCACTGTGGAAAACAGCATGGGATTTCCTCAAAAAACTAAAAATGGAACTGCCTTTTTGATCCAATAATTCCACTGCTGAGATTATACCCTAAGAATCCTGAAACACCAATTCAAAAGAACCTATGCACCCCAATGTCCATAGCAGCACAATTTATAATAGCCAAGTGCTGGAAACAGCCTAAGCGCCCATCAGTAGCTGCGTGGATCAAAAAACTGTGG
The DNA here is from genome assembly GCA_004026765.1 of Micronycteris hirsuta. Lineage (NCBI taxonomy): Eukaryota > Metazoa > Chordata > Mammalia > Chiroptera > Phyllostomidae > Micronycteris > Micronycteris hirsuta. Next base: position 7,890 of record PVJI01019605.1, on the reverse strand, counting down.
TTCATTTACACAATGGAATACTATGCAGAAGAAAGAAAGAAGGAGCTCCTACCCTTTTTGACAGCATGGATGGAACTGGAGAATATTATGCTGAGTGAAGTAAGCCAGGAGGTAAAAGACAGATACCATATGATCTCACCTATAACAGGAACCTAATGAACAAAACAAATGAGCAAAATAGAACCAGAGAAATAAGGAAATAAGGAACAAAATGACAATGACCAGAGGGGAAGGGAGAGAGGGATAATGGGGAAAGAAGGGGAAGGGTCTAGTCAAGGAGCATGAATAAAGGACACATGGTAATGGACAACAGGGTGGGGGTTGACTTAGGGGGGTGGGTGGGGCAGCAAGAGCAATAATGGGGAAATTAGGACAACTGTAATTGAACAACAATTATATATATATATATGTAATATATATATATATATAAAATTGAAAGAATATGCTACTGCAATACAACTCACCCTCTGGACTGCATTGTTGGGTACCAGTGGGAAGTGTGGGTTTCCAGGCCAATGGAACCTGCATTTAGGACTGAGGCCCACTGACACCAATGGCTGGCCCTACAGCTCCTTAGTCCCTCAAGTCTCAGCTCCCCCACCTCCTCATTCATGAGTTCTTCTCCACTTGCCTCTATAATTTTAGGCTGTGTCCTCCTGAATATGATGGTCACAATCATGAAACAACAAAGGTCAAAGAGCACAGTTTGCCCTGTGTACCTTGACAATGTTTATATGTCTGGGACTGAGGCTAAGCCCCCTTATCCACGTCTCTCTCCTTCCAGTTTTCCTTGCTTTAGCTACTCCTCCACATGCTGGTAGACATTTAGGGTTCCCACTTTGCTCTCCTCCATGGTGCTTATCATCATATGATATATTTTTCTATTTAGTTGTTTATTATCGAGGGTTAAAAATCATAGTGGTTAAAACAGACAAAAGAAACAATCTAACATCTACCAAGTGTCAGTTAAGCTCTTTATATGTATATTACTTTATTTTATCCTTCCAAGCCAGCAAAATATGTGATACTCGCACTTTAGGAATGAGGAAACAAGCCTAGAGAGAGGTCAAACGGTTTACCCAAGTTCATTGACTGACCTAGGAGGTTACCACATTGGAATTTAAACTCATCTTTCTGATTTAAAATCCTATGCCCTTAGCTCGTACATTAATAAACACACATTAATGATCAAGGTAGCCTGTTCATTTATTATATAGACCTCACTCAGGCAAAGTAAGTAATTCAATAACTAAATAATTCAACCTGAAATTCTCAATCAGTCGATGCCGAGTGTCTTTGTGTCTGAATTAACCAGTTAATTGCTTTGGGTCTTCTCTGTGTATGTCCACAGTGTCTTAATAACCATTTCAGATCTTAAAATTAGCAATTTAAAGTATTTTAACTATTTTGGTTACCTGCAGCATTCTCAGTATTTAGTCCTTAACTAAAATAATTTTATTTGTTTTGACTAATGGTCTCAGTTGAAGGATTTAGCTCTTTGGGGACCAACAGCAACTTTTTTGATACAATAAAATCCTTAGCTATTAAATATTAAATCAGATTCTTTCGGTGGATTATGTGGACTTAAGAATTGAGACTATTAATAGAAGACATGTAAGATGTCAAAAGGAATATAAAATCCAGTTATGACTGATACTATTTCAGAGGAAATTTCTAATGAAAAGAGATTTTCCATTTAATAACTCATCTATTTCAATCAATAGTCAGTTTAGTAAAGATTCTAAGCAAATTTGTTGTCATGAGAAATAGCGCTCATATTGTTCACCATTATAACAGCTCAACAGTGGTCTTTCTTGTCAGCTTTCTTTGACTAAAGTCCCACATGGTAAAACTTTGAGCTCCTGGCGTAGACATGAGAAGCCATAACACAATCATCCTCATCATAGCTAACATTTTTGAGAACTTACTAAGCCAGACATTGCTACCTACTACACTTGATTATCTCATTACTGATCAGAATCCAATAAAGTAGGCACTATCGTTATACCCATTTTGGATAGATAAAGAAACTGAGGCATGGAAGCATTAGGTAACTTGTTCCATATAACTTCTTATATTGGTTGTTTCACCTTGTCTGTGATGTGAGAAAATAATATTTTTAGAAAGGAATGTCAAGTTTGTCTTGGTGGACTGGGTGGCTAAGTTTGTTGGTGAGTCGTCCTGTACACCAAAAGATTTTGGGTTTGATTCCCACTCAGGGCACATACTGAGGTTGCAGGTTCAATCCCCAGTTGGGGTGTGTACGGGAGGCAACAGATTAATGTTTCTCTCTCACATCGATATCTCTCTCTCTTTCTCTAAAATAAACAAACATATCCTTGAGTGAGAATATAAATAAATAAGTAAGTAAGTAAATAAATAAATGGAATGTCAAGTTCGACTAAACAGCTTTTATGTTAAAAGGAAAAGTGAAAGGCTTTTCGCATTGCTGTGGCTGTTAGGCCAGTGATTATTTCCCCTGGAGAAGTGGTTCAGGGAGAGTTGAGATTTTACATGTAAAAAGTCTGAAAGAGTGTGTTTTCCTTGAATAGATGGTAATTCCCTCACGCCCCTTTCCCCTATCACACGACACTGTCAATGTCCCTTCGTTGTACAAGCATGTTTTCCTCTCCGAGGACTTTTTAACTGGTGGAGCTGTCCTTGGTCTGAGAGAGCAGAGAAGAAGCGTTTTGTCTGGGGTCTGTGACTTCTCACAGAGTTGCTGCACATCTCGGTTGCTGGGTAGAAATCTGCCCACCCACCACGTAAAACAGATGGGGAGAATTCTTAGGAGAGGCTATGAAAACTTTAAAGTGCTTCAGTGTGCAACATTTTTAGTCTTCTCTGCATTTAAGCAATGTTTTTCCACCTTAGACTGGGAAATGGGGACCCTGAAGTTCACCTAACTCAATTCAATACTTTCGAGTATGTACTTTGTGCATAATACAGACACAATACCACAAAAGACCAAGTTCCTGTCCTCAAAGACCACACATTCCAATGATAAGACACGAACACATAAAAAAAGTTAAACAACTCAACACCACAAAGAGATGGATCAGACGCCAAGAGTACCATGGACACCAAGAGTTAGAAGTTCAAGGCAGGGAGGGGGCCTTTGGGGAGAGAAGAAATTTAATATCTTGACTAGGAAGAAGCTAGTCACAGAACAGCATGTATAGTTAATCCCACTTACCTAAAAATGAAATAAATAAAAACTGTATATGTATATTAAATGCAGAGAGAAAGAGTTGGAAGGATACCCAGCTAATCTGGGGGGAGGAGAGTGCAGCTGGCGAGTGATGGGGGAGGGCAGGGAAGGGCTCGAATGCATAGGGAGTTTTTACCGTACATATCCTTCTATATTGTTTAAATATTTCTCCAGAAATTATGTAGTTATGCATTATTTTATGTAATTAAAAAATACAAAACTTACAAAAGGGATGGGTTTGGGTTGGTAGAGCACACTGAAGGAGATATTCGAAGTAAGAAGAGCTTGAGTGGGTCAATGCTCAAAGGTAGGAAGATCCAGGGAGTGAGCGGCGGACGGAGCAGTGGGGGAAGCACAGGAAGGATGCAGCAGGACGTAGCCTGGAGCCAGGGGGAGAAAGGCCGTGAGTGCAGGATCCAGGAGTGAGAGCCTTTCCCCTTTGACCAGAAACACTAAGGAGTCTCTGAAAGATTTGGTTCAGGGTTAATTAATCTAGCTGCACAAGGATTCATTTATTAGTGAGCATACACAGAGACACAGTAAAGTTAGACAATGTGAACTGAAGTCTACCTATCTTGCACACTGTGAAAACCATGGAAATGTCTCCTATCTTAACTGCAGCAAAAAAGGGTTTGACTGTGCTGTCAAATACAAATAGGGAGCAGCCACTTATACTTGATCTGAAGTATTAATTTCACCATAAATCTTTGTGTAATGTTTGACATCTATGATAAATAATTAAAATGTATGAGGGAGATTTCTATCCCTCGCATAAGAGAAATGACTAAGTCAAATTTGTAAAATTTGAGTAAAAATTACTTGATTTTAAAAACAAAAATCAGATATATTCTGTAATATGGTATTTGTTCTAGTTAATTTGTCCTTTCCTTGGGTGAATTGGTGAATTGATATTTTATTCTTTAAATATTTTTTTCATTTAATTTTAGAGAGAGGGGAACAGAGGGAGAGAAACATCAATGTGTGGTTGCCTTTTGCACGCCCCCTACTGGGGACATGGCCCAAAACCCAGGCATGTGTCCTGACTGGGAATTGAACCAGCAACCCTTTGGTTCGCAGGTCAGCACTCAATCCACTGAGCCACACCAGCCAGTGCTGTTATTTTCTTTAAACTTGTATTTATAATTATAGCACTATTCAAATACCTTGTATATGTACATATTATATGTTATTCATACACACACATATTCATACAATAGACAAAGTTTAACTAAAATCTATAGCTACCTGGGAGTGGGGAAGTAACCCTCCTACAAGCCGATCTTGAAGGAAACAATATAATATGAGGAAAAATACTGGAGCTAATTGAATCTTGAGTCATGCATCGTGACTCATTTTAAATGATTGGATTCTGGGTAAGACGAATTTCTTCCTTGACCAAAAAGTGGAAGAGGGGCACATCAGAGTCCCAGAATGGTGATGTGGGTTAAGTTTGTGAAAACATGATCTTTGTCTACTGCAGATTGTCTCGTAACCAGAAGTGATGTTTGAGAAAGAAACAATTAAATTTAATTTTCAGTTTTCATGTTCCCTCTTCAAACTTGAAAGACTTTAAATTCCCCCTGTCCCCTCACCGCCCCCTACCCCCACTCTGCCTGCCCTTTTCCCGAGAGGCAGATGAAATTCTTAATAAGCCAAACTGAGATTCCCTGCCCTGTGAAGGCAAAATGAATATGAAGGGATAAGAAACAGCCAAAAAAGCTTCACAAATGATGTGGAAAAAAAGATTCCCGATTTCATATGTCGTGTTTGCCTCAGAATGCCTTCTCTGTTCGTTTTAATGCTTCTTTATCCTTTAAAATGACTCTGTGACATCTCTTCCCTTCATGAAGAGGAGGGCAGCACAAGGCATCTGACCTCTGTAGGTTGGGAAAAGGCCGGAATGCCAGATGACCCTGTGCCTTACGTGATGAGACAGACTCACAAATTTTAGCAAGATAATTTTGGAATAAAAAAAAATTATCCGAGCCCGGCTGGTGTAGCTCAGTGGATTGAGCGCGGGCTGGGAACCAGAGGGTCCCAGTTCGATTCCCCGTCAGGGCACATGCCTGGGTTGCGGGCCAGGTCCCCAGTGAGGGCCATGTGAGAGGCAACCACACATTGCTGTTTCTCTCCCTCTCTGTCTCCTTCCCTTCCCCTCTTTCTAAGATAAATAAATAAAATCTTAAAAAAAAAATTATCCTTAAAAAAAAAACTAGACCAGAACAAAAAAATCTTCTAATCATTTTAATGCAGTTCTTAACACCGGTTTTATCAATTCAATTCAGTAAATATGTACTACTGTCTGCCAAGTTGAATTTTTAAAAAGCATGTAGTCCTGATGGCATTGTGCTAATCAACAGGATTGCAAAACCACAGAATCTCAGCTTTTAGTACAGTTTAGACAGGGGAAGTCTGTTCTCTGCCTCTTTCCTTTCTCTTCATTCTCTGTCTTTTCTCCCCAGCCTGTCTTCCTTTCCGATAAATGGCACTCTATTTCATTTCGGAAAGCAATACATTTCAGAAGGAATACATTATTCGAACTGTATCTGCATACGTCTGAAACCTCATAGATGGAAAATCTTTTTAAGTTTGATGTTCTCCTACACATAGAAAAAAGATGGACCTTCTGTGAATGACAAGAAGTTAAATTAAGCAAAGGCTGAGAAAGGATATTTGTGAGCACAGAAGTTAACGAGAAGGTCATTCTAAGCAGGAAGATGGGAGTTGATTTTGCAATTGCACAAAACTTTTTAAAGAGAAGAAGGTGTAGGGATTGGTGAAGAACTGATATGCTAAGATAATGCTAAGAAAAATTAGGAACACCTAGAGAGTAAGGAAATATTTTGAGAGAAAAAATATTTTGAACACCTAGACAGTAAGGAAATATTTGGAACAAAAACAACCACCCTCAGTTTATCTATTTGTACATCGACATATTTGAGGTGAAACATGCAAAAAACATAAATATCACTCTGCTGATGCTATTAAAAATCCCCAAAAGCAAAGGAACAAATATCCCGTTCATTCCCAGTTGAACAAAAGAAGTTAGTTTATTAATAATTTGTGACCTAAAATGAGTTGGGGAATTTACTATCTTCAGTTTATTTCTGTTTTTGTTCTAAGTTCAGGGATAAAACTTTTAAGATTTTTGTATATCTAACATTTGTATTAAATTTAATTTTATTATTGTATTAAATTTACTTTTGTGTTTATTGTATTACATTTTTTGTATTATATTAAATTAAAATTTTTATTGTATTTAATTTTATTATTGTATTAAATTAAATTTGTATTTAACTTAATATAAATTTTATCAAAATATAAACATTGACTACATATAATTTATAACATAGCCTATATATTTATAAACTACTTATATGAAATATTTGATTAAAATATACGATTAATAGAATTCTTAATAGTCACATGTTTATATGTATTAAAATACTTGATCTTTTCTTTATTTTAAAAGTTTAATTACTTCAATATTTTGCTTTTGTGATATTAAAAATGGTTTCTTTTTTGGAGTTTCTTTTTTAAAGATCTATGCATTTTTTTCTAATCAACAGCTAAATTTAGAGGTTCTGTATTACGTCACAGATGATTCTTGTTGGTACAAAAAGTTTATATTTTGGGGGGCTATAGGGACGTCTTGTCCTTTAAGCCTTCTTTACAAAGTTTTTGTCAATTTTTTCCTTACGCCCCTGTGGTAGCCTGCCAGCAATAGGCAAGAATAAAGCTGAGACTGTGTCAAAAAATTCACTGTCCCGCATTCATCCTTCCTCAGCAGAGTTTACTCAATAGTGTTCCCCATTCAGCTCCTGTGCCAGCCCATGGACACAGCTAGTTGTTGTCCGAAATGAAGAATAATTGGAAACATGGTGCCTGTTTCTTTTCCTGCAAGTAACAATTCACCCATTTAACATTCTTTTGGTGCCCTTGAATTCTGTGCTAGACGGTTGTTGTTGACTGTTTAGTGGAGGCCAACAGGAGAAATGTTAACCTTCTATCCTGCGGCTGACCTCCCCGAAGTGACAGCCACCTGATGACCTGGCACCTCTACCAGGAGTGACTAATGTGTGGCACCAGCAGCTTTATCTAGGTAAAACTGGAAAAGCCCAGGAAGTTTAAGGTACTCGCCCAAGGTCACTCTGCGGCAAGGGTAAAACAGACTGCTTCCATCATCACCTTTGCTCAGGACCCTATACTACAGTACGCTTTCATCTCTAATGGCCAAGCACATAACTGACTTTGTAATCTTTCATACACATATAAAAAGATTGTATGCTCTCTTCTTGTGAGGTATATATTTGTGGGTTTTATACTGTATACTAACAACACATATATACATGCATGTGTATTAATAGGCTTATAGGTTATATTATTATAATCTTCTATATTCTTGCAGTTGCTTTCATATTCTAGCAAATTCTGAAAGAGGTATATACTATGGGTGTCAATTTCACCAAATTCTGTTTGCCCTTCTAGTGGTTTTGATTTTTTTTTGTTTTGTGCTATTTCTTTAGTGCTGACAACTGTATTTCTTCATGTTGATATCTGTATCACAGGAAATTCAGCTGGCTACATAGAAAATGATACCCAAATAAAAGTGGCATATATAAATACAAATGTATTTTTTTCAAACATAAAAGATGTCTAATGGTAAGAAGTTCAGGGCC